>WEIS01020865.1:0-10416 GCA_013389965.1 Todus mexicanus | reverse complement strand
AGTGAAAGGGTAGATCCTGGTGTAGAAGAATGGGGTCTCATTTCCAATTTTTGTGGCACAGAAGAATTGCTGACTTTCTTTGTTAATGTTTTTTTCTCTTAAAGTAGAAAAAAAATCTTAAAAAATCAAGTGAGTCAATGGACTCATGCCATTTGCAGTCAAGGAATTTTTCCTTGTGTTTTGGGGTACTTCTGTCTTTGTTGCATGTTAATTTTTGAGAGGTCCACTCTATTTAGGTGTATCTCATCCATAATAGTGCTGAGTGTCATTGAGGTGACAGAAGTTCTGTACTGAATAGTTAAATGTCTATTTAAACAAGGACTGTAGTGAAAAAGCAGGTTCTAGCCTACTCAGACTAGGTGCTAGTCTTGACACTTTTGGGTTTAGTGTGTCAAATCCATACTTTGAAACGGTGACAAAAATATAAAGCTGTTTTGTGAACTTACTACTGTAGAACACTGTTGTGGAAACCACTCAGGAAGGTACACAAACAAAAAGTTCGTGTTGATTGCAGGTACATACGGTTGGCATTTAATAATGCATGGAGTGCTAAAAAACAAGATTAAATATTGAATGTATACCAATTCAGTGAGTATCATTTATCTAAAAGTGAAAACAGCAGTTTATAGTCTTTCTTAATACTGGTATGTCTTGTCTCTTCCTTTTCTGCTTGTCACGTTCTCTTGCTCCGACAGCTCTCTTGTCCTGTCTTTCCCTCCGTTTTCATCCTTTTCAGATATGCATGAAGCAATTCAGCCTTCATTCTCTAGTGGGTTCCAGCATTTGCGGAACAAACAGAAGAGTGGTGCCTTATTGTACCCATGATAGCCTCAGGGCATAGGCAGAACAGCATTTGTAGATAAAAATGAATACCTGTTGTTGAAACAGTGAATATAATTATTTTGACTTACTTCTTATACAGAATGGGGTACATATCCTCTAATTTCATGTATCTACATGTGAACTAGCTGTTCCTTTATGAACAAGGAGAGCAAATGGGCACATCTGGTGCACAATTCATCTCACCCTAAGGTGTGTGTCTAAAACAGGCTAAATGAATTGCGTCTTAGAAGTGCCGTTTTTTTCTCTCTGTCTTTAAAAGCTGCCTGAAAGTGTCGCCTCCAACATCTGAATTTGGGCAGCTGAATTCCATCTGTGTTATCTGAGAAGGAGGGATCCACAGGCTGGTACTTCCATGCAGGACATACTGCAGTGCAAAGTCAAACACTCATGAGCTTCAAAAACCACGTTCTCATTTTTTCGTGTGCAGCTTTAAGGCACCTTCTTTGTTTGCAAGCAGTCTGCTTTTAAAGATTCATTTTCTGCAGAATTTCTGTGTTGTTCAGCTGATCAAGGTTAAGAGTTTTCAAGTTTCTTTAGGGAACTGTGATTAATCCCTTCTTCTGCTGTGTTTCCTAGGGAAAGCTGAGCAAGTCGTGGGAAAGTCATGGAAAAAGAAACTTTCACAAATGATTACAGAAGGAGAACAAGGGAAGCAGGAGAAAGGGGAGAGGAGACCCAGGTTCTGATTTGCAGAATTTTAGCCAAAATGGCAGCGGTTAGAAAAGTTTAAGGCTGCTGGAAATGTAATCTTATAATGGTAAAGATGAGAAACTGTTAACAGTAGGCAGTTCTTCCTTTAGCAGCTTGCATTTTGAAATAAAACAAAAATATGAGGACCTGTTCTATAATCAAAGATTCCTGTGCAAAGGATAAAATTCCTTCTTCAGGTTTCAAAACAGACAGAAAAAAAGTCACCAGTGGTTTGCGTGCAATATGATGTATCTGATAATCATGTATATTTGTATATACTATTCTTGTATTAGTCACTTCTTAACCCTAGCAAACTTGCTGCTGTACAGTTTACTTTCTCACGCATGTTTGTTCCTGCAACTACATACTGCGAGATAACACAATCTATCATCAAATATTTCATCATTCAATGCTCCCTTATGACAAGAAGGGAAACACAGGCAGTCTGGTTAATATGAGGGATTAATCGTCTCCTTTGGTGCCCTTTGCAAAAAAGAAGCATTATATTCATTTAAAGAAAAAAATTATCATCTTCCATATTATCATCCATATCCTCCATTCCCAAGTGCGCAAAAGTACTTTCATTTTTCATTGGCCTCACTGTGGAATTGTGCTTGGAAATTCTGAAATGAAAATGGAAATGAAAGAATATTAGTTGGATAAATTAGTACTTTCTGCTTTGCGAATCCTTTATTCATCTAGAATTTACAGTTACAAAATCAACCAAACCGAATCTTAATGAAATGAGCTGTGAAGACTTGTGGAACTGACATGTTTGATAAATTCCCCAAATCCTGTATTTCAGGCAGAGTCTAACACCAGAAGCACAACTGTTGTTATGTCAAAAGAATCTGGTTTTCCTCAGTAGGGATACCTTATGTTGATTACACTGCTCCTTCTACTGTTAAGAGTTGTGGCATAAGTACTTTAAGAACTGTAGGCAGACAGAGGAGCCCCAGTACATCCTTTAACCAACTTTTTTTATAGTTGCTATGTCATTTTGTAAGCTATTGTTCTATTGTCTCTATAGAGTATTTCAAGCTGTTGCTGGTGCCACAGCCATGGTGTGGTTTAGATTGTTTGAGGCAAGGCTGTAGGTCAGGAATGCTGTCCATTGCCATTCAAATCACTGAGGATCAGAGCTTGATCAGGTTATAAGCAGCCAAGCGGAAAACATTTAAGTTGCATGGCTTGGTGGAAACTATCATTTTCCATTTGTCCTTTCTTCTGTGGCCAGGAGCAGGTGCCGCAACACAGTCTTTCAGGGCTCGTGTAGAGTCACAGAGGACTTCTAATGAATGCTAAGAAAGGAAGAGAGAACCCCTGATATCCGTGGATTTGTGAGGAGGAGAGGCAGCTTTTCAGGAGATGAGGGGATTGTATGTTTTTTCCTGGCAGGAAACTAGCAGGATACTCACCTCGTTATACCAAAGATGCAAAATAGGTTCATTTAGATTGGAAGAAACCTCTGGAGCTCATTTTGGTCAACTCCCCACTGAAAGCAGAGCCTACTGTGATGTTAGATCCTGACCTGGATTGCTCAGGTCTTTGTCTAGTGAAGTGATGAATATCTGCATGGACAGAGACTCCAACAATTTCTCTGTGAAGGCTGTGGAAATTTGTCTAATTAGAATTTCTCACTCTGCAACTTGTGTCCCTCTCATCTTGATCTGAGGAGAGGTTGGCTACTGTTCAGTAGACAGTTACTACGCTTCCAGGTGGTCCTAGTACCTCATACCCTAGCACCTAAGCATCTTGGTGGCCCTTCTCTGTATTCATGCCATTTTGTACACTTCCCTTGTATTGGAGATGTGCAGGTAACCTTCACTGCTGATAATATCTGATAGTAGAATAATGTGAAAACGAATGATTTATAGAGACTTGGCACTGAGAAGTACAACATAGTTCCAAGTGTGCTTGTGAACCTGTGAATTTTGGGGGGAGTGTCTGTAGTTTCTTATTCTTTGACTTCCAGAAGGTTTTACTGATCTGTATGTTTTGGTTTCCATAATCTTAATTCCTTGAAACAAGCAGCTGAGATTTCACAGTGGACATTCCGCAGCAGCTAGGGAGGTACTCTCTGATTAGCAGTGCCGACATACTTTCCTGCCCTTGGCTGGGAATCCTGTGCCATTTCGAAATCATTTAGCAAGTAACCAGTAATTCTTGTGACAGAACGTATATTTAGAATTTTGGGACAGTAAAAGCATGTTTGGCATAGAACCAGACTGTATGATTACTAATAACAGTCTGTAACATTATAGTGCCGTCTCTGTCTTTGGGGAGAGTGTTTGGTGATTCACCCCAGATTACCAATTTGCAGATAAAGTGCAAATAATTCATATGCTGTGGTGCAGGGAGGACACCTGCAGATACATGCTGAAACTTACCTGTTGTCCCCTGTTGAGGCATCTTTGTGACCTCCCTTAGCTATGTGCGAAAGCTGACGCAGTACAGTGTAAGTAGCACAGATGCAGCTGACACTATCACTAGAGAGGCAGATTGATCAATTGGGCTGACTGATTGAGTTTTTATAGCTCTGAGAATAAGCTCACATATTCAGCCTGAAAGGACCAACGTGCAGATGCAGCGCCTGACTTAACATAGTGGCATGGCTGGCAAACAAAAACTGTTTTTTACCTGTCTAATTTAAACTTGGACGCATTGAACACACAAGTCTGCCTCACCCCACGATGTAGACGTATTCTGAATTAACCTTGTGGTATTCTTCTGATTAGAGAATGGATTCCTTAACTTATTCAGTGGGAGACAACCTTGTCTGTCCTCAATTTAAGCAATAAGAAACCTTTTTCTCACACCTTTTGTCTGTGTCGTTAGTTTACTGAGTAATCTCTCCCAGGCTGTGGTGGCTTGGGTTGCATGTTTATCAAATGTCTAGAATAATGGAGTCTGATTTTGACTATGGCTAATATACGCAAATAGTAAATAACAGCACATAACCCCCCCTGAAGTTGGCACCTTTCAAAAGCTCTGAATGAATATGTATCATTTGCAATTTCAGAGAGGAACTCATCAGGCTTTATAGTCCTTGTGTAATTTAAAGGGTGTGTATGAGGTGAAGAATTAAAAAAGAGGCTGAGCGGCCTATAAACATTCCACAAGGATGTATTTTAAATACAGTATAGGTGACAGTCCAGCAGGTGATAAATCTGTTCACGTGAAATTGGCTGCCTAGTTCCCAGTGAGCACCTCAATACTCGTTCTTGTCATGTTTGACAGAAATTGAGCATAGCCATGGCTTCAGGGAGGCTCAGGGAGGCTTCTCTGTATTTGTGATGAAACTTGCTGATGTTTTCAGCAAAATGCTTGTTTTGAAGTTCTAACAAATCTGAATGATGGAGATTCCTGTCCTCTCTGTTGGTAGCATAGAAATCCAAAGGCAGCCACAGTTGTGCTATTACTCATGTAAGTCTGTCTCATTGTTAGCACTATCTTAGGCCACCTATCTGTGGCTTGGAGTGACTGGCAATTGAACTAACCAGTTCTTTAGTAAGATCTAGATGATATCTTCCTTGCTTGGGACAAACAGAAATATTTACTATATACATAATAGTTTTAACTCAAGATTTTTAGTGTTTTATGTGAAGATAAATTTATGATTAAACTCAGTTCTATGGGAGAGATAGCATGTATTCACTGTAATTCACTATGAAAGGAAGAAAATGCGTAGAGATACATGTAGAGGACTTTGTACTGCCTCATTACAATTATTAAAATGAATGGAAAAAAATAGTGTGAAACCTAAATGCAGCTTTTTCTGCCAAGATACCTGACTTCTTGTCTTGACCTCCAAGAAGTTTTTCTTAACACAAGCGTACTGTTTGGATGGAAGCATAGAAAATGTTTTAATTTTTATAAACTGAAGTTCAAAACAATTACGAGTCTTATCCCAAGCAACTTTTAAATGTGTGCCAGTGTGGTAAAAATGCCTTATAAAAACAAACAAACAACAAACAAAAAACCCCACCAGGCAAACCCTAGAAAATCAGCACCGAGTTGATAATATAGCTTTTTGGCAGAAGTAAGTCTTGTCAGTTTACAAACTCTAGTCTTTTTTTGTAATGCAAAAAGTCACTATTTTTCCTGTAAATACTAAATACAATGTGATAGTAAGACTTCTAATTTGAAAACGTTGGCAAAATGTGGCCTCAGTTATAAATGTTTACTAGTATGTGAAACTATGTAGTAATTTGGACCTGAGTATTTTTACAAATGCTCAGCATCCCAAATGAACCCAGTTTTCATGGGCTGTGCCTCTTTTTTTCCTGCCTTAGAGTGCAGTGCTCAGAAGCTGTGCGTGAACCCGGCAGGAGCCGGCAGGCTCCTGGCGCGGGAAGAATGTCCCACTAGCTGCTAAACCAGTGGGGCAGCATTGGAGGGAATAATAATAGTTCAGGGCTTACACGGAGGTATTTGAGTGATGACTACACATTACAGGGGTGCTCACTGTGACTGCTGAGGAGGAATTGAGCAGGAAGTATCTGGCGAAAACTTGGCAACTTTTAATTCTCAAATTCTGTGTCTAGATAAGCTCTAGGAAGTTCAACTACAGAGCACAACAGCATTGTTGATGACATTGTAGTGTCACCTGATATAGTCCGTTTTTTGTGATGGTTGTTTATGTTTTAATATTCTGCCAAGTTTCTTTTAAAACGGCAAAATATAATTGATCTGTGAAGGTTTTTTTATTACTATTAGAAAGGTATCTGAATTGCTTCTCACTGCTGACTGTCTTTTTTCTTTGTCTAGTTTGTCTTCCTAGGTTTATTTAGCAGTTGTTTTCTTTGGAATTGTTTTAAGATTTATTTTGGTGGTTTTACTAAATATGGTCAGGGTCATTCCTTGGTATCACTGCAGTTGCTACTAACTAACCATCCTCTACAGTTTAGTTTTGCTTGGGTTTTGTGTGTTTTTAAAAGAAAAAGGAACCTCTGTATACCTGTTTGGACATGTCTAATCTCTTCTAAGTTAGATCAGACTTATTTGCCAACATTTGGCTTATTTCCTTGGTGTAATTCTGTTAAAGAGTGTTTTTCCCGCCCATGCTGTTTTCTGCAGAAGACCTTAAAGTCTTTCATGCTCTGAATACTTCACGTTTTGATCATTCATTTCGTTGTGGTTCATAAGATTTGATCAAAATCCTGGAATTCTCTATTCCCACTGTTCTTTGTTATGGTCCATGGAATTTCTTCTCTTCCAGTGATGGATTGAATATGCTTTTCCAGCTGGAGTTGAACCCTCCGGTCATTAATCTGGGACAGTTGCCAAAACAATGAGCTATTATCATGTATTTGTTTCTTCCCACAATGAGAGGTATCAGCAAGAAAGGTATCAGTTTTGACTTTGTTCCTCCGAACATAAGAGTTGGTAGAGTTCAACATTTATTTCCTGGTTGTGCCTCTCTATTACTAAGACAGATGGATTTCTTGCTCATTAGTAATACTGCTTGGTTTTTTACCAACATGAAATTCATACAGTATTTCTGCGCATAATATTTCCCAGGTTGTCGACAATCAGATCTGTGTCTCTTGTAATCTAAAGAATATTTTTATCTACTTCCAGAGAACTCACTGAGTTACAGCCTGTATTACAGCATAGGTGTGTAGAGTAGATGTATTTGATATAAATAAATAACATATTAATTAATTTTACAACAAATAATACTTGTTTTCATTTTAACATAAACATTTTGCTCTACTGACTGTGCTTTCTTACTACCAGGATGTCCATTACATTTGAAGACGATTATAAATAAATTTTGCTGGTGATGACAAATTAGGTGTTCATGTCATCTAATGAAGCAGGTGTGACCAGCCACGTGTTGGCAGTAGCAGGCTGTGGGGTGTGTGATACACGTGCTTACTTTTTTTTTTTTTAACTTTCAGAAGCAATCAGGATGCTTCTCTAAGGGTAAATTTTGTTACTTGGCACTTTTTGGTGCTTTTGGAGTTTGGTGAGAGGTTTTTTTTGTATGTGTGTGTAATATTTCATCTGGTGCTTCAGTCATTTCTACCTTTGAAAATAATTTTGAACCCTCTTCCAAGTATCATCTTATGCAGTTTGTGGAAGAACCCACGGAGTTGCCATTATCTCTCCAGTTACCTTTTCCATATTTCTGAGGCAGCACAACATCTAGCTCCCCTTTGGAATGCTCTGTGGACATATTCATCTCTCTCAGTAAAGTTCGTATTGTTGGTAGTGTTAGTGTATCACTTTGCTTTTAAAAACTCACATTGTATGATGGTCTGAATGCCACTCATAAAACTAAAAGAATTCCCACACTAAATTGCTTCTTGATACTAAACTTTATTTTGTAGTATAGAGAGTGTCAGGGGAAGCAGCTGTGATATAAAGGATATTGACTGTCATGAAATTAAATATGATCTAAATGGATACTGAAATGTGGACAGACTCGCTGGGGTTAGTATTTCTTGCATCTTTCCTGGATTGCCCGTGCTTGTCTCTCCTTTCCGTGTAATTTTAGCCTGTGAACACGAAAACTGTTGAGGGTCTTTTGATTATGCTGTTTTCTGAACTTTAGAGTCAGGTTTTTACAGGAGATGATGGAAATTGGTCGAAAAGAGAAACAATCACCGTGAACAGCTCCTCAGAAAGAGGACTTGGCAGAACCTTTTGTTTCTCTGCACGTATGTTCTAAATAGACTACTTTGCTTTTGAGCAGTAGTCCTCCTTTATGGTCAGGTGTGAGCATGTATGTGGTTATACTGTGCTCAAACATAAGGACTTTATCAATATCCATAGATCTGCTGCTGCCACATGTGCTTCTCATCAGGGAAAAAAGGGTGAAATGTCTTCACTTGCAGCCTTACTGCAAGTTTCTTATTCTTGGGGAGCTTTTAACTTCAATTGTCAGTAGTTTTTATAGGCCTGGGTCCATTGGTTTAAGTTCTTTGTCACAGATTTCACAGAGGTAAAGAAGGACTCATGAACAAACAAGGTAGTGATCAGGGTCACCTGGAGGAGTAGCGAGCACCTCCCAAAACTGGAAGCATGAATATTTTCCAGCCATGCTCATGCAGCTTCTGGTGTTGGTGACCTGCTTCCAAAATGCCTAGGTGAGGAACAGGTGCTGTGGTACTGCGGGTGGCTTCTGCTTCTCTCCCAGGGCTGTATCACAAGCAAATGACAATAAAGAAACAGTTTAGGCTCTGATCCTCCCTATGGCACCTTGTTATCTGATCCTTGTTACCGCTGTGGCATTCAGACTTGTGCTGACACAACCCAGGGTGCCAGGTTATATTTGACTGAGAACCCAGGGTACATCAGGGCATCTCAGAAGCAGGTAACACTGACTAATGCTCCAGAATTTGAAACTGTTTTGCTGACGGCATTCAGTTCCCATGATGGCCCTGCTGCCTTTGTCACCAAAGTTACTGCTGTGAAGGAAGGGTGTTGCCTTTCTCTATGACTCCTCACCATTTGCAGGAATCTAGGAGGATGTGATGAATGTAAATATTCTCTGTCTTTGTCAATATGAATAGTCCTGGGAAGAAAAGATGGCTTCTGAGACAGCCTAGGGATGCAGGGCATTTGTGGTCCAATGAGAGACCTTCAGACCTGCAATCCACCCAGGAGCAGTCCCCTGATCAAGAAAATGTTTGGAAGACATTGATTGAGTTCACAGGTGTTGGAAATTCTGTTCCCAACTCATCCTCTCTATATGAAGTGATTGTCTGTAGATGAGTGCTCTACAAGTCAGAAGATTTCAGAGATGTGACGGAGTAGCAACATATCACCACATCAAAGGGCCAACCAGTATTGCTGGAAGTTCAACAGGCAGCCTTGGGAACAGTGTTTGTGCCCATAAACAAGTGACCTCTGGATAATGGATTTGCCAAACTGACCAAGGCTTCTGTGGCTCTGGATGTAGCACCTCCAGCATGGTCAGAAACTGTATTTATCTTATTTAAGAGTTCCAAAGGGCAGTGTTACAGTTTCACATTCATAAAATGCTACACGGTGTCCAAATTTGATGGTATATTCAGCAAAACGGTTCTTGAAATCTCCTTTCTTCCCACTTCTGAGCTGACTGATTATTCCTTTGTAATTACTCATGTGTGCCTGTGAACAATCACAAATAGAAGAAAGGGATTTTTTTTAACAGTTGGTATTTAGCTTTCCTGAAGATACGTTCTCCATAGGCACCTTCTGCAATCACTCGCTTTACAGGTAAGGCAAGCTGGCATCACGTGCTCGTGAGGAAACCGACATTTTCAACGTGCTTTGCCCTTTATGACATTGGTGCGAAGAATATTAAGCTGTGCATGAAGTACATCAAATGTATATTTACTGCTACAAAAAGCTTATCAAGTCTGAGTATTTACAATGTGAGCACTTGCATTAGGGCATATATATGGACAGTTCTGATTCAACTCTGGTAGCTTCTTCTTTTCATTCTGTTTAGACAAGTCACACAAGATTGAATTAAAACAATCTTTCTGCTTTAAATGGAAGAAATAGTGCAACATGAGTAAAAATGGATCAATGTAAGTTTACGTATGATAACCAAATAATAGTGTGCATTTCACAAATAGGCTTCTGAACATATGTAATCTCCTAAAATCAGATTATTGTGAAGGAATCCTAATCCCAGCCGCACGGGAAAGATTTCTCTCTGTGATGCACTGACCCGAGGCACTAGAACATGTCCAGAGATGGGCAACAAAACTAGTGGAGGGCCTAGAGCACAGGTCTTAGGAGAAGCAGTTGAAAGGGTTAGAGTTGTTTAGCTTGGAGAAAAAGAGGCTCAGGGGAAACCTTCTTGCTCTCTACAATTACCTGAGAGGAGGTTGTAGAGAGCTGGGAGTCAGTCTCTTGACCCAAGTAACAAGTGATAGAACA
>WEIS01020854.1:0-10693 GCA_013389965.1 Todus mexicanus | reverse complement strand
ATCCCCCAGCCTGTATAGATACCCAAAATACTGCAGTGTCTTGACATCTGTGACAGATCGTGTGTCTGTATCATCATTTATCCCTTATGTAAAGCTGCAAGGCAAGCACAGCTGGGAGAGCCTATTTAAAATCTCCAGGGCTACCTCTTTATTATATTGGCTACTCAAAATTTCATATCAGCAGCAATACTGAAACTCAACTCTATTTCCAAAGGCACTAAGACTTAAAGTCATTGCACTATTTCAGGAGAAAACCTGCAGGAATTAGTTGGACTGACTCGATCCTGTATAGGATCGGAATATCTGTACCTCCTAGATACATGGTAACATGATATTTTTAACTGGAAAATAACTGACTTTGCGAAGTTTGTGGATTAGTTGCTGGCAGGCCTGGGAGCAGAAATTCTGTAACGCATCCTCACTTGGTCCAGAGGAACTAACACAATGAGTAGTGTGAGGCCTCAATAATGTGTAATTAAGAAAGAATGTTCTATTTTCTCCTTTATCTGTAAAGTGTTACATAGATAAACCTTTCATTTTCTGCAAGACAGCCCACTCTGTAGTATCATGGCTCAATGATATAGTATTTTAAATTATTCCCTTTGTGCTGCCTTCAGTTGGCTGGAGCACCTGCCTGGTAAACACTCCACTGTTATTCTAGAGAATGTTAAAATTCAGTTTGCCATGCTGGGTCCAGTCTTCCCTATGTCACTTACTAATGTTGGCTTTTCCAAACCAACTGATGCCAGTGACCTCTCAAAGCCCTGGGATGGTCTGAAATCATCTCCAGCTGGTAAAATCTGTATGTGCATCCATGTGACCTCCTTTTGGAAATCATGTGTTTATCCAGGTTGGACAGAGCTTGGAGCAACCTGGTCTAGTGGGAGGTGTCCTTGCCCATGGCAGAGAGGTTGGAAATAGATGATCTTTAAGATCCCCTTCCAGCTTAATCCAGTCTATGACTCTATGATTCTATCCACAGCGAGACAGGTGGGAAGAAGGATCCTGCCAAGGAAAATGTGGGAGTAGTTGATGGCAAGTGCCAAAGACTAACCCCAGCCAGCACACTGGGCAGTGGCATGGGCTGGGATACTCACCTTCCCTGTGTTCAGTTACCTCTCTGCACAATGATATTGATCTATTTGATAGGTGCTACAAGAATTGATTAGCTAATGTTTTGCACAGGGCTTTGGAGTACTACATAATTAGCTAATGCTTGCACAGGGGTTTGGAGTGCTATAGAATTTCTAAGTATTATTAATATCCTTGCAGGGAACCTATTTTGTCTCAGAACTCTCTTTGCAGTGTCTCTCGCAAATTGGGCAAGACTGAAACTGGGAAGGATCAAATTATTTTGGTATAAGTCCTGCATCCTTCATAGTGTGGGCATATGAGCAGAAATGGGGAAACCTGTTGACTTTACAGCTTTCTTTGGCTGCTGTGATGGAAAACAAGCTGTTTTGTGAGTATGTTATAAATCTGAAGACATAAGCATTCTACAGGGACTACACATAACCTGGTCAAAGAGGAGAAACACTGTTACATGGGCCTGCTGGAATTGTTCATATGAGTGTATTCTTCCAGTACAGCACAGGGGAAATGCAGATAAGAACGAAATGCAATAGAAACTTAAAAGATGGTGGTGCAAAGTCTAAGCTGAATATATTGATTCTTATCCATAAAACTGCAAAATTGACTTTGTCAGAGCTTTTGCCTATTGACAAAATCACCCCCCACAACACTATGCATCATTTGAATCTAGCTGGAGACACAGCTTCATGAGTCTTAGGGGAAATCTGCATGTATATCTATTGTCTGTTCCATTGGCTTGAAGATCTGCTTCCTCTGAAACGTTTTTCTCTTAAACACTTAGCTTGAAGGAGGCTGTTTGGTCACTCATTCCTGCCAGAGGAGAAAGAATTGCTGGGCTTGGATATAAATCAGATCTGCCAAGGTAAATCACAGTTGGCTGATAGCCTGGCTATTAACACACCTGGAGCCCCAAGTGGTTATGCTCAGAGGGCCTAGGAAAGATCAGGAGTGCAGTTTGTCTAATATTTTCCGCTATTTTACATCTGAGTGAACCATCTCATTGCCCACGACCATTGGCTATGCCAGCTGAAATGGCAGATTTATACAGACAGGTTTCTTTGTACCTTCTAGCAATGGGGAAAGATGAACATTGAATTTGTCCTAAATTGTATTAAATGGAACTGACAACGAAATAAAATCTGCAATTCTATTTTTTCCTGTTGGATACAGATCCTATGAACATGCATAGGAAGGAAGTTGTATCCTGCTCTCCATCATACCAATCTAATTCTGGATTCAAAGCTTTTACTCCAGATACTGCCTGGTATAACAGGATCAACTTGACCCACAGTCTTTACAAGCTTGACCTTCAGAGTAGAGCTTCCTGAACACCCATCCTGCCTTCTCATGAGGGAAAAAAAGATGAAAGAAGAATGGTACCAGGAGGCATTTAGGAGGTATAGGAAGATAACATTAGCAAAGATAAAAGACATCTTTCTCAACTAGCATCTGGGAACTAATTAGGTGTTGAAGGAGCCATTGAGAGAGATGGAAAATCTGTTTGTCTAGCCAATTTTAACGTAGCCAAACAGCCTTTTACTGTACATCCTGCATGGATAATTTATGATGGCTAAGAAAAGATATGCCCTGTTCTGACTTTCAGCGATCTAAAGCTAAAATCTATTCCGTGGTTTGAGACAGCAGACTGTTCTTTGCTAATCACTTATCCATTACTCTCCTATTCCTGAAATGAAAAATGGCCAGGTCCAAACTGAGATGGGGCCACCAATCACAACTCACATACAGAGCAGTGAAGTTTCCAAGCCATTGCAGACCAGAACTGATATCTCCACATGATGCAGTGGATGAATGACTCTGAGAAGCCAACTCGGGTCCAAAAGCAGCATCACAGTAAGATCAAGCAAATCCACGCTGCATGTGAGCAGAATAAATCACTCCACTTATAAACACTGCGTTGACAAGACCTTACCATGTTCATTAACTCAGTTATCTCCGAATTATGCTTCGCTGCGAAGTGCAGACTGGCCTGTGTGTTGCAAGGTACTCCCTTATATATGAGTCCTTTGCAGTAAATGGTATTCACTCCAATTATTTTTCATTCAGAGGAGTTGCAATGTAGAAGTAAAAATGTTCATTTCACAAATTAAACTTAGAACACTCAGTTCAGCTCTACTGTTACATTGCCATCATTTTATTTTTCTCACTGGAGTCATCACTAGATTTATAACAAGTATTTCTTCCACAATATATAGGCATGACAGTTTCTCAGGAAAACATATGAATTTTTAAGAGGAATAAACAATTTATCTTTTAAACTCATCCTGAAAAATTCATAAATTACTTCTGTTGTAATCAGAAGGAAAAACTTTCAGAGACCAAGCACAAATATTTACTTCTGAAATTATAAAAATCAGTATACTGGAATACCTGAAAGAATATACTTAAAATGGAAATTGTAGGACAACCTGTGATCTCTGTCCCTTATTTTGCCTCTAATAACAAGCTCTGGTTTTTATTCAGCCTCTCATGACCATTAGTGTGTAATGTCAAATCATCTCAGCCCAGAAAAGCTGGGAGATGATTTGGATTGTGCTGTCCATCCTCTTTACAAGATGGAGTTGCTTGTGGTGAAAGCCCTTAAGTCTACTTTCTAGAGCAGCAGAACTATCACCTGGCTCGCCTCCAACTGTCCTGGCAACTTTCAACAAAACAAGCATTCCCAATCTCTCTTTCTGATTCTCTTTCTTTAAAATAGCACTAACGCTACTCATCCTTTTTTATCCCAGCTCTGCAGGGCACGCACTGATTCTTACAATGGCCATATGTGCACCATTTGGCACAACAAGAAGCCTGACCGAAGTTGTAACCTCCAGTTGCCACAGATACTGCAAATATGAAGAAAGTTATCAAACACTGCCTCACAGCTCTTAGATCAGCTGAGACTACAAAGGAAACTCTGGCCATACTGAGGGCAAACAGATGTCATAGAATCATGGAATCATTTCAGTTGGAAAAGACCTTCAAGATTATGAAGTCCAAACATTAGCCCAATACTGTCAAGTCCACCACTAAAACGTATCCGTCACCACCACATCTCCACGGCTTTTCAGTCCCTCCAAGGATGGGAACTCCACCACTGCCCTGGGAAGTCTAGGTCAGGCCTTGACAACCTTTTCAGGGAAGAAATGGTTTCTCATGTCCAACCTAAACCTCCCCTGGTGCAAGTTGAGCCTGTTTCATCTCATCCTGTCATTTGTTCACTAGGAGAAGAGACCAATCCCACCTGGCTCTAATGTCCTTCCAGGGAGTTGTCGAGAGCCAGAAGGTCTCCCCTGAGTCTCCTTTTCTCCAGGCTCCACAACCCCAGGTCCCTCTACTGCTCCATATAAAACTTCTGCTCCAGACCCTTCATCAGCTTCATTGCTCTTCTTTGGACATGCTCCAGTCCAGTCTTGTGCTCATAGCATCTTAAGAGAATGGGATGATAAAGGACACTACTTGTCCCTGGGAAAGGGACACCTTTCATCAACACCTTGTTGCTCTAGCATTCTTGAAAGTTAAGATTCATATTACACATGTAGGACAGGACTGTATGCAATAGAGCACAGCAAAGTGTTTAATACTGCCTGGGTGTTCTGCCTTTGTCTTTCTCATGAAGATAAGCACAGAATTGGAGAAGAGGAGCAAAGAGCCTTGCCTACTACCCCCGGGCATCAGCAAGCAGGAGATGGATCTAGTATGAGATTGATGTGAACACCATGCGCAGTCTGACCCACTGCATGTCAAATGAAGCATAAAACTGAGGTCTATCCTCCTAGTGACAAGGGAAGAAGCGAGGGACTTCTCAGTAGCAGATCTCAAGGATCAGCACAGCTAAAGTTTTGTGAAATTTCCAAATAAAAGTCTCACTCTGGTTTTAAATGGAAGCCGTACTTTAAAATGTGTGTTGCTAGAAAATGGCTGCAGTTCCAGCCTGGGTCCTTCTGAACTTTTTGTCTGACCAACTGGGTTTGGTAGAATATTTTCTGAGTTTTTATCTGTGTAACAGGATCACAGACAGGTTGACCACTTTAAAGCAATTTGGATTCTTCATGACAACAAATTGTTTCTGGTATTGAATACATGCATAATTACTACTAAAATTATATTTGAAATGGTTACCAGGGGATACAATTTTAGTCCATACCAAGGACTGAAAAGTCAAGAAAAAATGAACACAGCATGTTTTAATCGGAAGATAAGCACTTTTCCAGTTACTATAAATAGAAAAGGCTGGAAGAACGCATCCAACAAGCAGAAGAAAGTGTGAGGAGGGTAAAATTCCACAGTGTTTTGGCTTTGGACTTCAGAAGGTAGTGAGTATGAGATAGTGTGAAATACAAAGAAGCCTTTGTTGTTTACATCTGAAGTTTAAAAGTGGCGCAGTGTGAATAAACAAAGGATGTTCCATGAAACACTGCAGCAGTGATGTACTCACTCCATTTGAGTTCCAGAAATGGCATGTAAATAGAAGCATCGCCTTCTTGTTTAAAAAAAGAGAAGGAGATAAACTTTTAAAGCTTGCCTTCCAGAAATCTCATTTACCCGGATCTTTAGGTTTTTGATAGGCTTTTAAGTGGTAGAAAACACACAAGTTTAATAAGATGAAGATCTGGATCGTTTAGCATTTGTTTTCAGGTTGGTTAAGCTTCTTGCTAACGATAATAACACACATGCTTTTGGAAACCTGAATTAGCTATTTGTTATCTTTCCAGGAAAAAAAAAAAGTTTTGCTCTCAAGTTCCAGGATAATATCAAGCAATTTATTTTTTTGTGCAGACATGAATAAACCATACTGCCATGGTAGTTCCACCAGGTAACTATTTTACAAGAGGATCCATTCAGATTATTGATAAGGACAGAATCTAAAGACACATGGATTCCATTAGATATTCAGAATGATACTTCCCATTGAGCAGTTACATAGCATCGAATGTGATTCAAGCTAGTTACAGTATCTGTACATACCTTTCAATGCAAAGATCCTCCCATATTTGTCAAATCTATGATCAAATGTGATTTTAATTCAAGATATTCTAACCTGTTCCTATGGCAGAGCTAAAGGGTGACTTTGGTGTAGCTGAAAAAAAATAATGAATTGTGGTTTGAATTTGTTGGATGTGAGATCTACACTAAGGCCAGAAGATGAAAACACCCTTTGAATAACCACACACAATCCTGAGAATTCCCATACAGATAGACTTGGTTTTGCTTATTTGATGCTGAGATCAACTAATCTCAAAGTGGAAGGCAGGGTGATGCTGTCAGTCGTACACTGGGGTTTTATTGAAGTGAATCCCATGTACGTAAGGTAGCTCCAGCAACCAGAGATGCTCGGGAGGTTGGCAGGGTTGATAAAAGACTGATGACAACCCCCATCTCACTGGAGCGGCATCTAAAGGACAGGAGATGCCTCTCCAGGGCATCATGAATATCATCGTGACACTTGTGCATCAGTTAACAGAATTAAACCCCAGGAGTCAGCCCATGTACCAGAACTGGCAAAACTGCCAGAGCACTGAAGGGACATGGGCACAGCTGGGGTAAAAAAGAAGCTGTTAAATCCAGTGTCACTCATTGCATCACCTTGCTAGGATCATATTCAAATATACATTCCTCTGAAACGCGGACATTTGTGGACAACATGTTTGCCATGAGCCAACAATGTACTCTTGCAGACCAATGGTGTCCCNCCATTCCAATCCCTACCAGTCTGTGATTTCGTGAAATCAGCTCCACAAAAGCTGCCTAAGAAGATCAAAGTGATGGTAAATTACTAGCAGAGTTGCACATAACAAAATAATATACAATTAATCTAGTTTCTCTAATCCTTATCTAACTACAGACTGCTTGGTGAAGATTTTGGTATGGACTTCATTTTCATAGCAAGCTGGTTCACCAAAGAAAAGCTAAAAGATTCGAGTTATTCTTCAGGCATTAATATCCACTTCTGGTGTGAGTGCCCTCGAAAGCAGATGGCTTCTGCTTCCAAGCCCACAGACTGAAAGCACAATGATACTCCTGAAATCTGCAAACATGTGGCAAAGAAATCAAACTTGAGATGCCAACAAGAAAAGTAGGAATATGACCTTCACCCTTTGCCAAGCAAGTTTGTTTCAATATGCTCTGTGCATATTTATTTAATACAGTTCCTTTCCTTCTTACCATTTTGAAAACTGGTTACTTATGCCTGCAGCGAAACTATTACCAGAAGAGAGGAAAAAATACACCTGGACAGAACATCAGCCCCAAAACCAGCGCAGTTGCCAAAACCACTGAGTGTACAGCAGCATGCGGGGAGGGGTGAATCCAACAAATACTTCATAAGGCAACAGGGCAAATCCTACAGCTTCAGCACCTTTCCACATCACCCCTGCATGAGCTTCCTCCGTGGAGCTGAGATCAGACTGTTCCTGAGCGCAACAGAGAGCAATATATTATGGCATGCTTAGCCAGCTTTTAGCTCCACGTACCTTTGATGAGCAACAGATTTCTTTCACAAGCTGCAGTGCTTTCTTTAACAACCTATAGTGATTTCTTATTAAAGAGATGCACCTTAGGCTACAGAAAAATAGCAGTGAAGGAGACCTCCAGACATTCTTTAGCTTATCCACCTCCCCTGAGCTCTACTTACTCGTTCCTGGAAGAGTTTAGATACAAAATTGCTCTCGTCTATGTGATTAGCAATCTTCACCACAAATATACCTCACAGGAGGGACTTGGATGTCTGAAAGAGATTCACAGTCAACAACTTCATTTGTCAATAAGCTTAGAAAATACGTGACCATCTTAGAGTTCAGAGTCAAATTCCACTCACTGTATAAGCCTCCTAGCATTGACGAAATGGGTTTATGTGTCTGGAAATGAGACCTGAATTTGGCCATTAGTAAAACAAAATACCGAACTGATTGTGGCTGGATAGGAAGCAAAGAAAATGCAGGGAATGCACTTCAGATTTCAGCGAGAACCTGGCATTTGCAGCACATCATCTTCCTGCCAGCTACAGAGCAGCAGTGACTTGGCAGAGGTTTGATAGCCAGATGTCATCCTCATCTGGTTGTCTTGGCACAGGCTGCTTCTTTGAAATGAACAGCAAAACAGATCAAGTATGGGGTCTTCCTGGTGCTACTTGCACGACAAGATATAGAAGTAAGAGAGGTCTTCCGGGCAATGCTGTAGTCATCTGAACCTGGCATCACTTTGTACCACTTTGTTGAACTTACAACCCTCATCAGGCAAAATCTAGGAGGTGGAATATAGCAGGCCAAGAACAAAATGGGATATAAGGATTTGTTTGACAGCTGTCTCTCTTCAAGTGATGAATACGGAACAAACGATCTCTCCACGTACTTCCCCAAGGCAGCTTTGAACACATTTCAGCACTCAAAGTCCTGGGTGCGTTTCCCGGTGATAAAATACAGCAGTTGTATTTCTTTGCTGAAATACATTGCCATGTCTCTCCTCAACTGTAAATATTCAATTGGTTGTTTTGTTTAAGGAGAGAGATCATTTGCTTTCTGCATTTCTATTATATTACCCTAAACAATGACAAGGAGAAAAACATCAGGGCAGCCCCCATCTAAAACCTGCTGGCTTTCTAGTTCATGGTTATTTAAGCCAATACAAGCTATTAAAGATGCACTGATAAATACAGAGGTATGCAGCCTGACATTGCCTATTCTTCCTACCACATAGTCCTTTAGGTACACCAGAAGAGTTGAACTAATGGAGGAACGTTAGCCAGGGGTCTGATGTGACAGCTAAGTCACAAATGCCTTTAGACCCAGGCAACAAAAGAGAGACGTACACACCATTCTCACTAAGACCCCATGTGACTGACCTTATATCAGAAGGAGAATTACTTTTCAAACTGAAAGCCTCATAGCGCGTGTATGTTTGTATACACATCAATATGTGCGATAAGAAGGCTGCTTTGTGGCGAAACCTGCCAACAAACCCATTTTTTTGTCGCCATCTGCTCAGAAGAGAGCAAGCACCTGTTAGGAGCAGCTGCTTTAATGCAGAATGTAGGTAAGAGAAAAATCAGTTTCATTTTGGAGTTGGCCTGCTGCAGGTAGCACATGGCTCTCACCAACAAGGATGCCAAGTGGTCCTTTTTAAGCTTGTCCTAATTAGGAAGTGGCTAGCATTATGAAATCTCAAAACTGTGCATTTAGATTATTACAGCAAGTGGAGAAAAATGATGGGGCTCTCCCTGCTACCCCCCAAAAGACCTCCTCAGCCTCCGCAAGGGTCTCTGTCCTCTCCCCTACTTATTCCTTTTTTTGGAGCAAGGGCATGGGGAAAGCTAGCAGACCATTTGGAGATAATCGCATGTGGCTCTGCCTCTCTTGGCATGGCAGGCGGCATCAGGACATGTTGCTCCAAGGAATCACAGTGTTAGCAACGCCCCTCTACTACTTCCTTCGGAGAACAACTGCTTCCCTTTTGCTGCCTCTTTATGTCCATCTCAGTGTGGGTCCTTTGAGGGTTTTATGAGAAAGAAATGAAGGGGCTCGGTCCAAGGGCTTGCTGTGATCAAGGCTACAGGCACAAACAGATGCCAACCTTGCCAGGCTGTCATTTCTCCAGGGGAAGCAGTGGGTGTCCCACCATCTATGCAACATGAAGTGGGCAGGACAGACACATTAAAGGTTTTCTCATACTCTTCCAGGTGATGTATCCAAGATCGTGAGTCAGTGTGGCCTCTCCCACCATGCCTGACACCATGGACGGTCTCAAATCTGCTACACTTAAGCCATGTTTATGGTACGTGTTCCCATTCAAGGAATGGAAACATTCAGCTTATCCTCTCCCAACCTCCCAAGCACAGAATCATACAATCACCTGGGTTGGAAAAGACCTTTAAGATCATCAGGTCCAAACATTAACCCTACTCTACATGTCCACTGTTAAACCATGTCCCTAAGTACCATATCTATATGACTTCTAAACGCAGCCAGCGTTGGAGATAGATTGTTCCTGTCTCATTTTCTTCAGCTAGTGAATCCAGCCTTAGTGCCCAACAGCTGAGCTTGTCTTGCACAGGCTATGTGACACAACCACTCAGCTTATGAAAGTGGCCAGCATCTGCCCATGCAGGGGTGAGGAAGGGTTTTTTGTCTTACAGGCAGCCTTACAGGGGACCTTCCTGTTCCTCTTTACCACATAACGCTACATTTAATAACCATTGGGGGAGGTATAACAGCACTGTAAGAAGCTCCTGTCTACACCTAGGTAACAGCAATATGAAGTCAATGGAGGGGTTTCCCTTGCACAGCGAAAATTTGCAATATTTAGAGACCTTTCAGGCACGAACATCTTCTCTTTTTCTCTTTTCCTCTTTTCCCTGCTTCCTCATGTTCTTTAGCCTCCATTTCTTGTCTTCCCAGCCTCTTTTTCCTACATGCTCATCTTCTGATTTGCCCTGTATCATCACTCCATGCTATGAGGATGATAAATATTTGGTTCACATAATCTTTTTATAAATAGTATGTCTGTCCCATTCAATCCCAGAGATTAATACTTTTTTAAATGGCAGCAAAGAACTGCTCCGAGTGTCATAGCATGCGCAGAGGCTAATGCACAAATGCAGACACTG
>WEIS01020843.1:0-18184 GCA_013389965.1 Todus mexicanus | reverse complement strand
TATTGCTATTAAACAAGCCTTTGATCTTTAGGCTAGTTGGTGTCATTGAGTAGGACTTTGGAGACTTTAAGCCTCCCATGAAGCATTTTTACAAAAATATCTTCCCCCATTGAATTTTATACACAGTAAACCCTGCAACTTCTGCACCCCTCAACTTATCTATAGTAAAAAGAGAGCAGCCTTCTGCATTAGGATAACTACTGTTATTTTATGCTTTGGTCAAAGTATCCCTTTTGTTCCAAAACACCAATAAATCCTTTGGTGTTGCCATAAGCAGACCATCAATCAAAACCAGACTGAATTGTAACATCAGCTTCCCCAAAAAACTTTGTTTCAAAGAAAATAACTGATTTGACAACTTCCATGGTTCCTCTGTTCTGCAATTCAGTTTGAAGCTGTTCAACTCTGCACTTTCGCTTTTGCCTGTTAAGCACTCTGCATTAGAACCATCAATTTGATCTGAACATTTTAGCATTTTCCTTCAGCACTTTGGTGCTTCTCCCTGAGAATTTAATGTTTCGTCTTGGTTCCTGTTCTCTGCTAGCTTGGCAAAACATCTCAAACTTTTTGATATTTTTCTCAGTACTTCAGTGTCTTGCCTCAAAGCTTCGCTTTATTGTGAAGCTCCAACGCCATCACTGCTTTGAATACTCTTCCCTTGTCCTGGCACTTTGCCTTGGTATTGCAGCATATTCTTCTCCGTACTTTGGTGTTCCACCCATGTCTTTAAGTCCATGAAATTCTCCTCTAGGACTCTGCTCGAAATCTTTCCTACATGAGTTATTTTCTTCTGCTCCATGGTAGATTTACCAGGATGAAGGACGGGTCTGACAGACAGCAGCATAACACAGTGCTCCTGGGTAACACGATATATTCTCCTGCATCTCTCTTCCTCCTCTTACATCCCCTCCTCCCTCAAAATAAAATGAGCAAAAACTAATTTGAGTGATTATCAGCTCCTGACACAGAAAGTTAATGCAGTGAAGTTTGACCAGTTTATTTTCTTTTGCTTTCTGTGACCAAAAAATCTCATGAGAATTTTGTTGCTCGTGGCTGGGTAGCCTGTTTGAGTGGTACCATCACCAATAGGACTGGTGTAGTCCAGCTCTTACTACTACCATTACTTGATGTCTACTGGGAACATTTTCGCTCTTCAAATCAAATTTGACAATGTTTATCTGCATTTTCAATCAGAATATACTAACAGGAGGATGACATCAAACTTCAGACCTTTCCCAGTATATTCAAGTCTAATGTTTCTTAGCGTCGGTGCTTTCTTTTCGAAAGAAATGATAACAGAAGTCCAGATTTCAATATACTAATTCTTCCTCCTTCAGTGTCAAGTTTACTCTGATTGTTTCCTGACAAAAATACACTGATAAGAATTCACTTACCAATCTTTCCCCAAAGGTGGCCACTTCACTCAGCAATACACGTCAAAGTTCAGACATTAGACATTTTCAAAAGCCAAGCAAGCAGCTCTCAAACACTGACAATATTTTGTTTCATTAAATACACTAAAATTTTTATATATGTCTTAAAACAGCGACACCGACTTTGACATATGATAGTTACAATCCATGTTTTTTTAATCAGTCAGCACAGCTCAGCAGACATCAATCATGACACGCACTTATATATATCTGTTAAAAAGCCTTATACATATATGAATGTTTACACTAGATCCTGTAAATATATTCAGTTCTCTTAACGCTGAATTTATTTCTGTAGAAAAAAAAATATCCAAAATTACAGATTCTTTCCTTTAAATAGTTCTTTAAAAAACAGTGGCAGGTTAGAGTTTGTTTTTTCCCCCTCATTTCAGTGATTTATTCATTAGAACACTAGCAGCAACATCCTGGTCAGTAGGATGAAAAGTATTACATCAAGATCCCATCACAAACCATCCAACTTTCAAATCTCACTCTTCAGTAAGTGCTGTGCAAGAGAAGGGAAAAACCAAACAAGCAATGAACAACATTCTTATTAGAGTCCTCATCATGTCCTGAAAGCAGCAGGGGTTTGAGATAATGGCAACATGCAGCTATTTACAACTTGTTAACCTTAACACTGGGCTCCGAGAGCCAAACTGTCTGTGCGCTAGTTGGCATTTTTCCTAAAGTCTTGCAAGGCTTTGTGAAAGGAACACAGGATTTCAACTCATCTTTTGGAATCTATTCTTTCCTAGCAAGAAATGGTCCCTTCACAGCCCATGCCTGTGGAAAAGTAGGAGTTAGTGGGAGACAAACAGGCACAGGAACATAGTAGCATACGGAGGATACATGAAAATAGGCAAAACACCTTCCAGTCATCTAGAGAAATGGCAATCCAAATGTAAATTCAGGAAAAAAGGAAACATAAAGCACATGAGATCTAACAAGCTGCAACACTCAACCACAATAACACTAGAAAACACATCACAATAACCTTCTATTAATCGTCCACCAACAGGCTACATCACAAAAATGATTCTACACGAATGAGTTCATTCCTTCACACTTTGTGATATTTCACTCTTAAGCTAGAGCAGACTTGAAGCCCTTGCTCTTGTCCCAATTGTCAGGCACACTGTTTCAAATGCCATGACTGAAGTCTGCTCAAGAGGATTCCACACACTGATATTTCAAGGCAGAGATGAATTTTACTAGGACTGCTTCACGCAGAAGCTTGCTCAAAGCCTGCAAGGACATTGTTCAGCTCGAAATAAGGCATCTACACTTGGCCCGTATCAAGGGCTAATCTACAGCAGTTGCCTTATCACCTGATGACCTCTCTTCAGCCAGGAAGTTGGATTGGGAGAAAGAGAGAAGAGTTTGAAATTAAAATGAATTTAATGAACCAACCAAACTAATACCAATGCCCATATAAAGTAAGCAAACGGATACTCAGCCCAGCAAATATACAGTGGTCACAATACAGAAGAAAGCAGCCCTCAGGAACAAGAAGATCAGGAGACCTTCCATGCTCAGCAAACTTCCCCCTTTATACTGAGTGTGATGTTAATGGGATGGGACACACCTGTAGCCGTCTTGGGTCAGCTGCCCTGGCTGACTCCAAGCTAATGTCCTGCAGACCATGGCAGGCCCGGGATTTTGTCCCAGCGACACCAGGACACTAGGACATGTTATGACTTTTATGCTCACAGCATGTGCATATACATACATAAGAAACACACATATGGGCTTTAAATATTTAAATAAATAAATAAAATTAAGAAGAAAAAACCTAAATGCACACACACATGTATCTTGAAAAAAATACTCAGTGGTAGATAATCTTTACAAAGTATTAAGAAAATTCAGCAGAAGTATCAATGCTCTTGCTGTCACAGTGCTTTTATTTCAGAGGCCTGAATGTTTCCAGTATGACAATAAGACCAGATTCACAGCCATGTACTGAACTGGTAAACTCCTGCTGTGAATGGCAGTGTCAGCTGAAATACCGACTATTCATAACGATGAGGCACTGTGAATACAGCAGTTTGTTATGCGTATTATTCGCAAAGGGTGTGACCTCTTCGAAGGCTGAATGAATGTGAAACTTCTGCTGTTATGTTCAACAGATGCAGTTAGGACACAGTTCACGTTTTGTTGTTAGCCAAGTTTTCAGTACATTTGTGCTTCATTGAGGAGTTACACCAACAAAACAAAACTAAGGCCAAAATTACCTGACCTACAAACCAACTGCCTTCTTCACGGCACATCTAGAGCATTCTGAAGAAGCAGGAGACAATTAACCACAAGAAAATGCTGAGAAGAATCTTGGATATCCAATTTAAAAGTTTGAAGCAACAATTTTTGATGAATTAGTTTAGAAATATTTATCTGTATTTTATCTTTTAGTAGTAGTAATAGATTCAAAACTGTTCCCTTCACTGCATCTGTAATACTTCAGATGAAAAAACCAAGGACTAAACAAACTGTTTCATCACAAATTATGAGTTTTTACTGGCATGCTGCTGGTTCAGTCAAGCTTGAGTGAGTAATCAAGGGTATGAAGTGCCTCGTGGAAAGGCAAGCCTTTTCACAGTCCTGTGCTGTCACTTTTTGATTTACCAGAAAAGTAACTCGCCAGGGGATTGAGCTGGGGTTTTTTAGGTTTTTTTTAAATTTATTTATTTAATCTACAGATCTTTTATTAATTCATTTTCATTTAATTTAGAAAACCAAGTTTTCAACATAAGGCCCTCCAAGTTGATTAACTGTGCAGTAAAGATTTTTTTCTCTTCCACTCTAATGCTTTTTCTAATCTTGAAATGAAGGAAATATTAGTCTCAGGCTTCTTCCCCTCCAATTCAGATCAATGTTGTCTTTCCTATAAAATTCTCCAAACGAAGCAGTGAAATTCCTTCTCATCTTGCAAACAAACCTTACTTTTAATCATACTTTGTATTTCATTACATAATGCAGCAGTACAGACCATCTAAAGAGAAACAGCTTTCTGGCTTGTAAATCATCTTCAGGGTTTCTGTTTCCTAAGAAATGTACAGATAACTCACATTCATCTTCTCTTTAATGACTACTCCCAGTAGAATGTTTACAGCTTTTTTAACCTGTAAATCTGATGAAGCTCTCAAGAGATTCATTAAAAACTTGAACAGGATTTTCTTCTCTTACAACAAACAATACTCGGGTAGTACTTTCTAATAATGAACACATTCCAAGGGAAATTGAAAATCTGCGATTTCCCTATGGTTATACAGCCCATACTTATTATCTATGATAGTAACTATACATTTAAATTGCACTATCTCGCCCGGCTATGATTGCAATGAGGTATCTTTTGAGAGTTTTTTATGGTGATTCAAATACGGGGAGGATCAGAACAACTGTCTGTGTTCTGAGATTGTGAATGCTGTCTTTTATTTGCATAACACTATTTTCTTGTAGTTGCACCAACGCAAAACCAGACAGAACCTGTTCATATATACGTGTCTTATTCAGAACATTTCATATGAAGTCTCTGCAATGAACACTTGTAATATCTTAACAGACAGCCTGGATTAGCACTAGAACAGTCTAAGTAGCTCATGTTATATCCAAAGCTGACCGTGTACGGTTCTATGACCTATTCCTGATCATCAGTCAAGGAGTAGCTTTTGCTGAATTATCGCCAGTTAACACTGGCTCATCAGGGCATTTCTTTTAGTAAGATTTGTCTCATGAAAAAGCCTATTGCTGAAGACAAGATAGAAAAAAGAAGTCATTGGTAAATGTTCCCAGTCGATGGCAAAAATAGAAAACCTACATGATAAAGTAACTGAAAACCGGTTCATCCCCTCCTCCACATGGTAGGAAAAAAAAAAAAAGGCAAAAATTATTTTCTGCTGGAGATGACTAATTATATTGACATTTTTATATTCAGCACCATCAGGGTTGATCATCTCAAAGCAAGTCTAGGCCTCATGTCTAAAACGCATGCTAACAAGCATAGAGTGCACATCTCTTTCTATGGTATACACTTTTTCTATAGAATATTCTGCATACTTAGGAAACTCTACAACATACTATATCAGCACTGCATTATTAAATTTCCTAGTGACTGGAAAAATGATCCCTATGTAGAGTACCTGCTGGAACTCAGGAAAACTTTGATTTAGCTTCTTGGCCTACCAATGATTTCCCTGTACACCATCTGCTCTTTTCATTTATTTAAAATACACATCTGCAGTCTTCTGAAAATATCAGACTGAGAGCATCTAACGGTACAAATTCAATACAGCCTTTTCCATACATTCATTAAGATAAACAAATAATTAGGATAAGAAGCTTTCCTCAATGCAATCTGAAGGAAACGGTTCATCATTGTAGAACAACTATGTTTAATGACCAAGCAACTACAAACAAGCTGCAAACAGTGGAGATTCATTGAAATATTGTAGTACCACCTAAGAATTTTTCAAAGGAAAGAAAGTGTTCTTGTTCAGACAGCAGAAATCAAATGGATAGTGAAATGGTACAGCAAGAGTCAAGGGTGGAAAATACTGAGTGAGTACACTCAGTATTCTGCTGAGCTTTCAGTTAAAATTGGCCTGAATAAACCAACACAAACCCACGGAAGTGATTTTTAGCCTACATTTCAGTTAAATTTAGCATACGCAGTATTATGATTCTTTTAGACATTTAAAAAACATACCGGTGACATCATGTTATATAGACAGCATGGAAAAGAAGTGGAAGTAACTGAAATGAAGAAGTAATCTAATCTAGCTTTAACAATAACAACAACACGATATTAAATGCCAGTTCAGACTCAGGCACCTTCATTACTCCTTTCCAGTGCATGATTTTTGTTTGACTACCTGCTCTGACAAATAATTCCATGATGAAAAAAAAAATAAAATTAGAGCTTATTTAACAGTAAAGATCCTTTCCAGAGAATTTTTAAGAAGCTTGATTTCATTTACAGTGGTCTTCACTTACATCTAGTGAAAGTACTTCAATTTCTGTCCATAAAAATGTTGCCTATTCGCAACCTTATCTTACTGTCTCATCCGCACAGGCCGTATATTGTAAAGTCCCTCTCCAGAAATGGCATTTCTTGCATTTTTGTTAGGGAGCCTCTCAATCCACCTCCAGACACTCCTGTAGAAAAGAGCACTAAACCATCACTATGAAGCATCAGCACAACACTCTTCACAAATACAAACAAAACTACACTCCACCTAAAGTGTCCGTTCCAGACAACCCTCAGGAAAAACTGAATTAACAAGTTTGTCTTACAGCTCTGAATGTCAACTAACTTAGATCTTGCAGGACTAAGGGAAAAGAATCAGTCTCAGGTTTTCTTGCCCTCAGCTCGGTTTATAAAGCTGAGGCTTCTGCTTTCCGGTTGGTTCTTACAGAAGAACAAAACCGTACAGCAGGTTCTCCTCAGAAAGAGAAAGGAAACTCAAAAGTGTTTGATAGATCAAAAGCAGCGCTTTCAACTGCATTCAGAACAGGGCCGTAGAAAGGCAGAGAAGAGATGACTTGTTGAAGTGGCAGCCTGTCTATGTAACCTCAGCTCATGGAGGCCTCCAAAATGACACCAAATAGCACGCTCGCAGACAGGAATAGCAAACAATGTGGAGATCCAAATGCGAGAACAAAAGTAACAGCTCTCTTCCGTTCACTAGAAGGTTCTCTCTTCCTGACCTGTTCCTCACTTCTCCGCTACTCCTATAACAACCAGATCAGCAAGGACATAGCAAGCTCTTGAATTTGAGCAAAAAAATCACAATCGAGACAAAGCAAAAAGGTGTGACCTATATAGTAGAGTCCGTGTCTTTTTCATAGAACCACAAAGAGTGTCAGACTGCAGACACCTCTGGAGATGCTTTCCAGCCAAGCCTGCTTAAAGCTTCTGAGTTACATTAGGTTGCTTAGGGCCTTAGGTTAAGCCTTGAAATTTTCCAAGGATTCTTCTGAACGTTAAGTGAACATTTTTGCGTTATGCAAAAAAGGAGAAATTGTTTCAAGTATTTCTTTTGGTTTACTACCAAGATTATCTTATGTGCTTGCAGCTGCAAATAATTCACACTTTTTATCACTAGGAAACTCAGACAAATACATAGTTTAGGTTTGGGAAAATAGAAAATGGCAAAGGATCTAGTGTAAATTAGCATGCAGAAAATCACACCGATGTTAAGGACATCAGGCAGCTCTTCATGTTGACAGAAATATGGAACTACACTGAGGGCTCCCACTTACAGGGTCCTTCATAAAACTGAGATGAACTCCAAAACCTGAAAAAGAGATTAGCTGATGCCAAACCACAAAGGATTTGACATGTTTCTGCCTCCAAAACAGTTACAGCTGAGGTAGTAAGAACCACCTCAGTCAAAGCTATAGGTAAGAAAAGGAAAGGAGGAAATGTGTCATAACCGTGGTTCACAAAGGAATGGATGGCATTCTTAATCTGTACTTCTGGATCACAAAAATGTCTATTAAAAATGAAAATTCCTTCAGCAATCAGACTAAGAACATTTGACCAACATCAGACTAAGAACATTTAACATGGACATTTCTAACTTTTGTGAGGCTCATCAACAGGTATTTCCTACCACAGCAACTTACTGAAGCTGTTTCCAAGAGTATAATGAAATTTCATCATTCCAAGTTCATTGTCGCTTAGAGGTTCCCTACATTGTGACTTCCCCACACCTCTCTTCCCCATCAGACATCTTTTTGTCACAGTGTTACATATTTCTTAGATATACATATGACTGGTATACAGCAGTTAGAGATGTCCTGACCGAGTTATTGCTTTCATCACTGAAGCATTCCAAATTTTTCAGAAAGGAGTTTCTTTTGGTTGATTAATATCTCCATCAACCCGTCTGTCATCAGATCATCAAAGTGATGACTTTTCCTTCAGTGATGACTAAATCAAGAAATAGTTCCAATACTCTGAAGTGACTGAATTTTCAGAATTTAGTTAATCTTGCAATAGCCACCTGCCAGCCTCATCTAAATCACTTACTTTAAACCTTTTTCCAGTGATTTCTTTCAAGCTTTTTTAGCGTTTATAATACAATAAAACCTAAAAGTACTGCACCTGCCAAAATGAATTACGTATAAGGAACTGAGACTGTGTACATTTTGTGCAGACCGATGTTGCACTATTTTTGATTCAGACATTATTTTTTAAATACTCATTTTTCTTAAGTGCAGTGCGACAAAAATGCAAACATTGACATTAAGGGGACTCATAACAAATGGCACTTTGATGAAACCAGATTAAGCTTTCATCAAACTTAACAGGAAAATATTCTGAGTTTTGATATTTTCCCATTGATGTTAAACAATAACCTAACTCTGAAACCTGCTTTAAGTTAACAAGATAAAAAATATCCAAATAAAGCAGCTACTGAACAAATGGTACAACACAGTATATGAAGCTGAGGAGTCCCAAACAGCAATAATATTTTGTTAATTAAGATTTTTTGGTAATCTAAAAATACCCTGCACAGTGATTCCAAATAGCACTACTCACAAACGGTACTAGAGCCAAGTTCCATTCTATTGTTAGAAACTTCTTACTGACTCTGAGTTGTGCAATGCAACACAATTACAAAAAACCCCTCCTATCACAGCAAATATACCAGTAGATCTGCCTTTTACTCCAACTTACCTGATAGTACAATGATTTCAGGTTTAGTCCACCATTCTTTATTTCATATTCATTTCTTAATAAATAATAAACAGTTTTTATCATAAATTACTTCTCCTCTCTACTTAAGTGTTTAAAATCTGCTTGAATAAAATAAAGCTGATAAAAAGGACATCACCATTCCTTTAAAAAGTTTATTTTGTGCAACTCTGGTAAGGACTGCAAATTTTTAGCTTGAGTTCATAGTTTGCTTGTNATATTTACTTTTTTTTATTATTATTATTATTATTTTCCATTTTAGTGAAGCTGTTCTAGTTTCCTTTCCTAATCGATAAGTCTCTCTCCTTTCTTTCCTTTCTTCCCTTTTTGGGTGGGGAGGGGGAGAGAGCGTTCTGTTGCAGATTTGGGGGGGTGCCCTGACCCCAAACGGTGACAAGGTTTTTGATAGAAGGATCATCCTGGAGTCTCACCATATTTTGAATATTGGATGTGTTAGTTTCATAGTCCCTAATATTCAAATAAATGTAGGAAAACATAGATGAAGTACAAACTGCTACTATAACCACTCTTTAACAAAAAAATAGCGAAGTGTTTTCAAAATCACTTAAAAGATTCCTGAAAGCAGACAAGCTTTAGGCTCTTTTGGAGTCCAACTCAGTTCGAAAAAGAGACTTGTACACCAAAACTAGGAAGACCTTTTGAAAATATTAGTCCTTCCTCAGTTCTACAGTACAAAAATAGTTTACTGCTTTTCAACTTCAATTCAGAAAGTTAATTCAAAGGCACGATGTTTTCAAAGAACTGAAAGAAACTGAGATTCTGTGTCACTAAAGAGCAAGACAAATTCTTTATTATCTTATACTTAGTTCCTCATTGTTGCAAAAAGGAGGCAGAGGTTATTAACAAGTTTTCACCTACATGTTAAACTGACATTCTGTTTCTATTCCAAAGTGTCCTTTCACTCTACAATATTATGCTGTAATAAACAATTCACTGTATTTAGAAGGTGAGAAACAGTGGACATCACATAAATTCAATTGTCTTTGTTTTCAGGGACAGGAGAAAGCAGGAATTTTTAAGCGCTCTCATTAAAATATCCAAAAGTGACACAGGCAACGTGCAAACTCTTTAGAGAGTCATTGGTATTTAGTCACTCAAAATGTCTCTTCTTTTAGCACACAAGTTTCAGATGGTTCAGTGGTACCCGTGGCTCAATAGTGACACAGTTCTACAGCCAGAGGACAGCCCTGGTTCCTTTCTCATCATCAAGCTATCGACATCTGACACATCCTAACCTTATTCCTCAGTTAAGATACCAACATTTTCTGCCCACACACACACACACAATACATTTCTTTGACACAGACTATCAATGTCTTTGTTTCTGACTCGCATTCACTTTCCTTTAAGTGGTCAACCTTTTTTTTTTTTTTTTCTAATATGCCAAAGGTCTTTTTTCCCCGCTTTGTAGCTTGAAACACCTTGAGTTAATATCCTGTGAACTCATCTCAAACATTCTTCCTATTATGCTTCAGAATATGTTCAGAGCAGTTCTTGGAAATGGTTTTCTTTGTATATGTAGATAAAGCTACACTGTGCAAGACATAAAGAAACTGATATTTGACTGAACATATTGTCAATAAATAAATAAATGTAACGGATGGCCCAAGATACTGTAGCCTTTTGAAGAGGCATTTAAAAGATGTTTTTGTTAAGAAAGTGTGGTTTATGGTGTTCTCCAGGTCTTTTTGAAGAGCTTATATATGAAAAATAAGAGGGTGAGGGAAGAATATGTGAGTACCAAAAACGTTCCAATAATCCCGTTTTGTAGTTGTCATTATTCCAGATTGATTACATTCAATTAAAATACAAATTTTTTCCCCTCAGTATCTAAGGACCCTTCTATAACTTTTATTCCTCAGATTTTACTAATGCCATAAACAATTACACATGCACACAAATATGATATTTTTCCTCTACTTCATGATAATATCATAGAACATAAAAAAACCCTGCTACTTCAGCTGCTGTTTGGCCAGGAAAAAAGGCCACTCTCAATTACCTTAAAAAAAATAAAAGATGAACTAGGACAACAAAAACCTTGATTTACTTTATATCCAGTTTTCTTTATTAACTCATAAAATTGCAGATCTCCTGAACAGGAATTTGACAAAGTATTCTGTGATAATTACACATGAACCTACACTAGTCTGACAAGCACTTAACTGACCTCCTGCAGTAGAGCCCCGATGACAGGAAACTATGATGAAACCTTTAGCTGGAACCCGTTCATTCTGGGAAAGTCTCACGTGCACAAAGCAGGGAGACAAACAGAAAATAATTTTTCTGCATTGCATGTGCAATTTTCATCCCCAAAATTATTCCTGTGTTGCCTCACATTCTAGACCTATTTAATTTACAACACATTGCCACATACATTTACCAAGGGTCAATTAACTGACTGACAAAGTAAAGCCATTACTCTGTTTAATGATAGCTTTAGTTTCACGCCTTATATCTTGCATATATTTACAAATTACTGGCAGCAACTGTAATCTGAACACATGACTACAGTGAGGTCCCAAACTATTAAGTCCAGGGTTATTTATGCACATTACAGTTTCTATTAAGTCACTATTTAATGAAGTTTCAAAATTCTCGAGTTCCTCTGCACTTCTCTGTAGGGAATGCTATGGCACACTCTGTCGCTGTGTAACACGGACAAGTCAGGTCTCTGTCTTTCATCACAAACATCATACAAGTCCTAACAAAATCTCTTTCGCACCTGTGAATCCAACCTGCACCTCGACACAACACTTGCTACTGAAGCTACGCACCCTTTCAGGAAGAAACCCACCAGTACACCTCAGTAAAGCCAATGATCCAGGCAGTCATGTGCCTGTCAGGACACAGTTTCATACTTTTTTGTCCAAAGACAGGAAGATACATACTGTTATAACTACAAAAGCAATCTCAAAACCTGCATAAATGACTAAGCATGGGTTTAAACTACGCCTTCCATTAGCAGAGATAGAACTCAGTTCCTATCCAGAGTCATGAAAGTTCCTTTCTCAGGATTATCCAAAAACGTGACCTAATGAAAGCTGAGTTCCAGGCTAAACACAGGCAGTGAACTTTTTTATAACTGCCCCCTAGGCTACATTTTAATGGAACTGCAGCTCTGTCACTCCTCAAATACTTGTCACTTTTCTGTTGGTGGGCGTGTGTGCATCTTATGTGCCAGGGACTGACGCTGGACACAAGACTACGTGGCTTTAGTGCACCCACATACATGATTATAGCTCCAGTAGTTCATGGATTTCCGTATCTATACATTTATTTATTTAACAAGAGCACACAGAGCAGTAACAACAGTGGTGTAACTACTTGGTTGAATGAAATATGCTGTGCCTAAAGCATTCCAAACTTCTGCTTTATTTTTTTTCCCCCTTTAGCATGTCTTTCCTGCTACTTCAGTAAACAGCATAAAGCGCACATAACTACTAATTAAATTCTTACCAAAATAATAAAACTATGTCCTTGAGGATGCAACAGATAAACACTGATACACAAACAGACTGCTTCACCAGTGACATCTTATTTCTAGACTTCTTTTCTTGGAAGAAGAAAATCATCCCCAAAACAACCATAACAAATCAACGTAGTAGACAATGCAAGATCTTCCCTTGGCAGGACAACGAAGCAGGCAAAGTCTCAGCACAGTGAGCTGCCGTATTAAATGCTACAGTGATGGGTTTAAAATACAGGGGGCCACCTCTGTCTATGATTTCACTACTGAGTTTGGAAGTCTCCTACAATTTCAGTGTTCATCTGTCTCTCTGAGGACATATTTGGCGTTTGGCTCTCCACTGACATGGTGATGAAGGTTCCCTTGAAATTATATCATCCCTGCGGAGTCTATCGCAACTTAAATGAAGAAAGACTATGGTGATTTAAAAAGAACTTCCCTGACAAGTTAGTAAAGTACTTGCTGTAAAAAGGCCAAGTTCTGTAGTCCTTGCACACCAAACTCCTCTAGAGCAATGCCTTCTAGACCACACCAACATGCTGAACTCCTAAATATGTGGCAGAAGTTAAAGTATGGACATTACGTAATGCAAGAAGGAATTATTGAAGGCCCTGTTCTGGTAGGAATTTTTCCACAGACTGCAGGAAGCAGGACATGTTGGCTCAGGAAGGCCAAACCTCACGTAATCTGTGGGAAAACAGGTATTTTCTAAGGGTATCCGAGTCATTTTCGATAGGGTATTTATTAAAGGCAACGATAAAATACTTCAAATGAATGGAATGCTTAATTATGACACAGTTAGAGACAAGTCTTTACAGTTTCTTATTTACTGTCAAAACTACCATGATTGGATTGTATCTACAGACTAAATTCCACAGGCATTTTTATCTGTATTCTAATTTTTACAGCAACTTTCCCTGGATCTTCATGAAGCCTCCCATGCAAGTAAGGTGGGTTTGATGCTGTTTTTTCATTCAGATAGGAAATCTTACTGCATGATTGTGCAAACATTATGGACCTTCCCTACTGGGAAACAGGATTTTTTTTCTAAAAAATGTTAGGGTTTTTTCTAAATTAAATATATCTATAACTTCCATTCACTTGTGCCAGAGGTGGTAAATATTATTATCACTCAAAACGTATTTCCATTAATCCCATTCCTATTTACAATTTAACACCTTAAAGAGAAATTTAAGGACAGTTTAAACTCTTCTTTCGGTGGAGCTTTTAAATGTGCAAAAGCTGTAGAAGCTTTTATGCTTCCTGGCAAGTCACTCTATCAATTCAGAGGCCGTAATTGAAAAAGACTGTTTTAAACCTATTTTCCGTATTTTACCGTTGGATAATGAGAATGGGAGTCTCCCCACAGATCTTAAGGGATAATCAAATTCCCATTTCCACCCTAAATATCCTGCTTCATATGACTCAGCTGCGTATCTGCAGGGAGTATGGATTTTCAGAAGACCCAAGAAAGACACGGTCACCACTACTTCAGTGTATGGAAGAAAGACAACTGGTAAAAATTCCCTCTCAGCGATCTCATTGCAGAAAGAGGTAACTGGGGCAGAAGACTATTAATGTCCCTTATGGATTTTGACTTGAAGGACAAAGCTTGCATTCAAGCAATATTCATTCATTTCATCCAATTCAAAATACTTGGAATGCAGCAAGCTGCATGTTGAAGCTGCTACTTGAACACATGTACTACAGAGCACGAGCCACTGTGACTTTGAATCCACGTCTTTTTAATCCTCATCTTTTGACTTCTACCTCAAAACACACATAAAGTTCTCGTAAACATTCACATACTTCGTCTGCACTGATGAAGCAACTACTCCACAGTTAGAAGATGGTTGTCTAACTGAAACAGGCCACTGGAAAAGATTTGGGGGTGCTTTAGAAGAAAGAGTTGTGTCTCCATGTAAGCCTTGGGTTGGCCCCACGATGGCCAACGCAAAGATTGTCGCAACGGCTGCTCTGGGGTGACCGACCTGACAAGTGGCTATAGCAGCAGCAGCCCCCTGTGCTTAGAACTCCTGTGTCAGACCATCAATGATATTCAAAAATGTCTAGCTCGTTTCAGCTGGTTGAAAGGGGAACTTCACCGGTTAAGATATAAGGTTTGGGGTTTCATCATTCCTGTAACTTAACCCTCAGAAGAACTAACTGGGTAACGCCAAGGACATCAGTTCTAATGCAGTCTACACCTGACCCATCCCACTCAGGCTGACCAATTCAAGGTTGAGTCAGCGCTGTTCTTCTTTAAGAAAAGCCCCACTGCCTGTTTGTGGCCCCTTTAAAATCCAGGTGCAAACTCTCACCTGGACCCACAAGGGGCTTTCCAAAGCTGAAAGGATTTTTTTTTCTCCCCTTTTCATCTCTAAATTTTTCAGGCAGGTGTTATTTCCTACTAAGCTTTCTATAAATTCAACTTAAAGCACTCTGTTAGCAAATGCCAATTGTTATACTTCATTGCTTAGGATATCTTTTTCTTTACTGTATGAATGTGTTTAACTTCAGCTCAGAGCCCACCTTTAAAACTAGCTGCTAAATTACTAAGCAAATGGGTGTTTGAATGGAAAGACTGACATATTCTTAACTATGGGAGCGTGAATGGCTCCAGTATAGGATTACTCCAGTCCATGTAGAATACAAATGCAATACAGGACCACAGGTTCAGATCTTTGATCTCCTTTTTTGCAGAGGCTGTGATGTATAAAGCCAATTCCACTGAGCAGACAGTACTACGCTGAATATAAATTATCCTTTAACTATAGCAAGGCTCACATTTAAAGAAATGCTGCAAGGATGAACAATGCAGCCATGAAGCAGAGTTCTTCTGTAGCAAAAATACAGACCAAGATCTGCATGGATAACCGTGGTTTCAGAAGATAAATTTCTCCTCAGCTGTTATTTGACAAAAAATAGAGCCAAATCTGGAACATTTGTACATACAGAAGTACAATTACAGCACAGTGCTTGCTTTTTCTATTAAAAAAGTAAGCCAGGAATACTTGCTTTCTTTTCCAGATTAAGCATCATTCCCATAAGAAGCAGAACAAATGATTTTAAAATGTGGAAAACAACAGTCTCAACTGAATATGGCTCGAAATTTAAACACATCTTTTCCAGATATCTCTTCAGAGGAAGAACCTTCTGCCTACTGAGCTAACACTAAGCTCCCTGGAGTTTAGCCATGAATATTCTAAACCCATCTCTTACAATTCGCTAAAAGTCGTCTTTTGCCAAAATAAAATGCTTAAGAGGAATTCAATACGCTTACGCTGCTTTTCTGCATTTTATTTAAAATTAGTGTTTCCATCTCAACTTCGTGCCAAATACCCAGCAAGAGAGTGAACTGTGGAGTTCTTACCTCAGGTTTTGTACACAGCTCAAGTGGGAAAAGAAATTACTTCTGAGAACATCAGATCCTTGGGCTTGGTTTATTCTCTTGGGGTTTGTATTTAACCAGCTCTTTCGCAGTTATAGATAAATGCTGCTGAGCATTCCTGCAGGAATTTCTCTGCTGCTTACATCACTTATAACTTAGGTGGTTCTAGGAACTGGTGTTCTTCCAGCACCAGAACTCCGTGCTGGTTATTTGAATGCCAACTTTGTTTGTGCGCACAGAAATGCTACTAAGTAAGTAAATAAATAAATAAATTACTTTTTTTGCCCCCCCTATCTCACCTCTTCTGCCCTGTGTAGTCTGACAGATCAATGCTACTTCCACTGCTGACAAGCAAAAAGTGAAAATTCATCTTTGGCTTAAATTTTTTGTTCTCCATAGGTTTCCTTTCAGCAAGGCTGGAAGAAGGTGCTCTTTGTGGTTCGCTTCTCTACGCCCGAGTAAAATTCAGCACAAGAAGAATGCAAGGGTGAGCTGATAATATCTCCTGTCCTCAGCTCTGCTTTGGTTCAATAAACTTGAACATCTTCTCCCCTCCTTTGCCAATTGAGATAAGCAGCAACAATTACTCACAATGTATTATCAACTCAAGCTCAAAAAGACAGGACCCGATGAGTCGACTCCATCTCTCTCAAGCTTTCCAGTTTCTTGCAGTATCCAAAAGGGGCAAGTAAGTCCCCGTTTGCCTCTTGACACGCACCCCGCAGCTACTTCTTACAGCAACTACACCAAGGTTGCAGGAGGAAAGTGAGATAAATCCTCTGCTTTCCACACCGCCTACAAGGCTTCTGCCTGGAACCAGCAGGCTGGAAGCTCTGTGCCATTATGGCAAAAGTCACAACTGAAGCAGCCTTCTCTTCCCCAAACGATCAAATCCTCTCCTGCCTTTCAGCGTTCTCCTCTCCTTGCCTTTTTGTGGTCTCCATGGCTGAAACCAAGAATTCATTGGGCATCACTGCAATGCCACTAACCAATTCGAACTGTCTCCAGAGCTTGAGGAAATTAAACCACATTTCAGCTTGATCTGGTTTTTATCCCCCTCCAGTACTGCACATACACAGCAACTTTAAGCTTCCAGACATCCCTTCATGGTTCAGGCAAATCCTTCAATCAAAGAACTTCATTTCCAATCCAGCATAGTTTTTTGCTCCCTGCTCTCTCCCAGCAGCAAGGCATTTTGATGCAATCCTCATTTAATGCAATCTCCATTACAGGATTATGATCACATCAATAAAATGTTCCGTATGGTTTGTTGTTGGGTTGTTGTGGGGTTTTTTCCCCCACCCCTCTCCCTCCCTCATTAATACTAGACACTATATGTGAAAAAAAAAACCCCAACAAATCCTGCTGGGATGCTCTGGGGAGGCAGCGGGGGGTGCACATTCACCAAAACGCAGCAGGCAAAGCCAAGAGCCCAGCAGAGGCTCCTCATTCCGGAGCTGGGCGAGCTCCACACTGCGCTGGGATTGCCGAGCCCAGCCGGGCTGTGGTACCACCCTGCCAAGGGAGAAATGCAGCTCTGCCCGGCACTGCTCAGCTCCGTGCGCTTTGCCCACGAGCAGACTTTGCTTTGACTCGAGCAGTCCCAGCCTCTCGCTCCAGTTCTGGGGGAGCTGCTGCTGCTCTGCTGCAAGGGGGATGCTGGACGAAAGAGAGCGTAGAAAAGCAGAGCAAAAGCCCCTCTTTTCCCCAAGCCCCCTTTTCTTACCTTCAGTGCCTTCCCTGCACAAGCTGCCGATGTCTGCGGGCTCCTGAGCAGCTCAGCTCAGCGTTCCGAGGAGTGAAGGCTGCCCCGGTGCATGCAACTTAGAGAGCTTCGCAACAGCAAATCCTCGATCCAAGGCAGCAGCCGCTGCTCGCCAGGCAGGGCGCCGAGCGCGGCTCGGAAGCGACTCCCACATAGGGAATAAAATGGAAAAAGGCGGAAAAAAAGAAGGGAAAAAAAAAAAAAAAAAAAGGTATCCTAACTTTTCGGCAAGCCTGAGTTTGTTTGATTTCTGTTGGGTTCAGTGAACGATCTGCTTTCGCAGCTGCAAAAGGCTTGGCGAGGCAGCGGCGCCTGGCAGCCCCGCCGAGCTCCGGCCGCCGAGCGCAAGTTGCGCGCAGGGAGCGGGCGCCGGGCGCCGGGCTCGGCTCCTCCGCGCAGCCCCGCG
>WEIS01020838.1:0-15330 GCA_013389965.1 Todus mexicanus | reverse complement strand
TCTTCCCTTAATGTGGAAACCTGAGTATTATAGTGAAAATCTTCAAATCTCTCTCTTCTGCTTTTTAGTCCCTTTGATTTAAATAAGGAGATAGAAAACCACAAGATTCTTCATTAAGTACTTTAACGCTGGATTAACAATATATACCATTACTGCAATAAATCTAAATAATTCAAGATGTTTTAATTTTCTTGCAAGCCATATATAGTGTGCTGTGTCTAATCCGCTCCAAGCATGGTGGTTACTTTTCAAAAGCTGTATTATAACTTCTTGGTTTGTGTGTCAAGTTATTTTCCTATAATTTTATATATGTTACTCCTGCATGTTTGCCAGGTATGTTTACATGCAGTAGCTATGTAGAATTGTGTACCTGTTCATGTGTAACACCATCCTCAAAAAATCTACACAGTAGCTTTGGAAAATCTCATGGAATGCAGTGAGAACTGGAAGGTCTCTATCTTACACTGCGGAAGTCCTCTGAGTGGTTATTGTGAAGCTTTAATAGTGCCCAGGAGATTCTCAATAAATATTGCTCCATTGGGCTGTACAATGGTTTTAGAACTGAGTTGCTTGTTAGTCTATTTAGCAGGATATTAATCTGGGAGTATTTTTACATAGAAGAGAAAGTAAGTGATAAAATAATTTCGAAAATCTCCAGCTGCTAGTAGGAATGTCTGAGGTTTGCATCCAGTGTAGATCACATTAGTGTTTTGTTAGGCCTATACATTGAAGCAGTCTTTGAGTGAAATTGGTCTTTTCCACAGTAGCAATGATCTCTATTCACCTTTTTCAGTTTTATTTAATATATGTGTTTTGTTGTCTTCTTCCCCGCAGTGGATGTAAAGTCAGAAGTTCCCGTGGGATTAGAGCCTATCTCACCATTAGACTTGCGAACTGATCTCAGGATGATGGTTCCCATGGTGGACCCAATTATGCGTGAAAAGCAGCTACAGCAGGAGCTACTTCTGATCCAGCAGCAGCAGCAAATTCAGAAACAACTGCTGATTGCAGAGTTTCAGAAGCAGCATGAAAACCTGACCCGCCAGCATCAGGCCCAGCTCCAGGAGCACATAAAGGTAGCAACATTTTTCATTTATCACTCATTTTATCTACAAACTGAATATGCTTAGGCAGACATGAAAAGGGAACATGCCTGAAAGGTTTGCTGTGACTCAGAGATGGTGTTTGAATGCTTATTTCTCTGTATTTGGTGCCTTTTCAAGCAAAACTGCTAGTGCCTACCAATGAGTTGCTCACAGCAGACCAAGGCACTACCGTAAGAATCGTCAAGCTCTTGAAGCCACCACATCCACATAAAGTCAAATTATCTATTTTACAAAGCTGATTTTCAGCCAGACTTGAGTGTATCTGTCTTTTCTGTATGGGCAGTTTTGAGTATGCTAAAAGACAGAATATTTGGGCTGCTGTTTGAGTTTGTGCCCAGAAATCAAATTGATCGGCAGATACATAATATTTGCATTTGTAAAACAGAGGCAAGCCCTGAAAATGTTGTGTTTTCACTCTTCTCTGAGCTGCCTCATAAAGTCTAAAAAGAAAATGATTTATTGGATTACACGCACTGTAGTAGGATTGCTATAATGGATTTTGACTGGGAATATATGATCTTGCTTTTCTTTTCATTTTTTTGCTTCTGATCTACTTGCCATTACGCTGTTGTGCTAAGCTTCCGCTCGATGGAGCTGACAAACGCAGTGCTGCAGCCAGAGTTGGGTGACGCAATGACAAAGAACTCTGCGCAGTTTCCAGGCATTTTTGCCAAAAGAGAAAGAAGTGAAACCAGAGCAGCAGGCTGCTACCTGACATTAGAGTTCATTTTAGTGACAGCCAATAAAGCTCCATCCTGCTTAAAAGATTGGGGAAAGTCAGTCAAGAGGTGAAAAGTGTAAACGCAAAAGCAAGCACTGATACTCCGTTATTCAAGGGGTTGTTTTAGCCAGAACTGACCTAGAAAACAGTGCAAACTGCCCTTTCTCATGTCTTTTTGTTCTGTGCAAGTTACAACAGGAACTCCTAGCCATTAAACAGCAGCAAGAACTCCTTGAAAAAGAGCAGAAACTGGAGCAGCAAAGGCAAGAGCAGGAACTGGAGAGGCATCGCAGGGAACAACAGCTTCCTCCCCTCCGAGGCAAAGAAAGAGGCCGAGAAAGTAAGAGCCAATGTACCATGAATCCTAGTAAGAAATTAATCTATTCCCCTTTGCCTTCTCCCCGCCAAAATGGACGATGAACAGGAAGGAACTTGAGCAAGCCCATTACTGTGTGAAATATGCAACTGGAAAGGTCGTGGCTGTGCTTGCAGAAAGACAGGACTACCTGCTGCACCCACAGAAACACATTGCTGGTTTGTGTGTAGACTTGGAGGACTGTAGGGAAGCACATTTTGACAGACCTGTGTATATGCCTCTCAAGAATCTAGCTCTCTTTATAAAACAGGGGGGAATTTGAAAGCCCAAAGCTTCACTTGAAAACTTACTGAGGAGCTTATTTGCCAATGCAGAAAGCACTACAAACCAGCAAAAAATCAAATTACTTGCTGATTAACTAATTTGAGCATTGTTTCAAGATTGAAAATATAATGAAATATTTAAGAATATCTTACTCTGAGACTTCTGAATACTTTTGCTAGTACTTTTTCAAACTGCCTCGTGTTTGCTCTTGATGCCATTTCATGAGGCCCAACCAAGAGTTACTTCTAGCTCTAGGGCAAATGACAGATACAAAAGATAGTGTTGGAATTTGGTGCTCACTAGAGGGAGACAGATACAAATAATTCTCCTTAGTGAGGTTAGTTTGAAAATCAGGTTGTAGAAGTACATGGAGAAAGTATTCAAAATGAAGATGCCGTGAGCAGGTATTGTTACTTGCCCTATTAAATGAGCATGAGAATTGACGGACAAAGACTGAAGCAGAAAAGAGCTGTACATTATGCTCATGGGGGTAATATGCTCCTGTCCTTTTTCTCAATGGAAAAATGTATCGGTTCAAGAGTTGTAGATGTACTGTATTGTAGACTTCATAAATTAATGTGTCCATGGTGCTTCCAGTACTTAGTCAATGATGAATCCATGAAAGCATCACTAGCCTATTGACCCAGCAATGGGAGGATGTCAGAAGCCACAGGAACAAAAGGTTCCTATAAGAGGTGTGAAAAATCAACCTTCATATAAACAGTTGAGCTTTATTAGTACTCCCACCAAAGGAAGAGCAATGATGTGAACTTAATGATTCCCTTCTCAGTTTGGCTCGCTGGGTGGTTGTTCAGTATGTAGGAGCCAGTCAAGCGGCACTTGTGACCCCCGGGCCCAGCCCCAGCATGTGCTGCTGCTGCTGATCTACTTAATGAGTAGAGGAGGGAAGGAAGGTGCAGGGAGAGGATTTAGGATCTGAAGCTGAGGAGTAGTAGAGATATTTTATGGGAAATAGGTCACAGGGGGACATGCTCACCAGCTAGCTGTGCTGTGTCAGGGTTGAGTAACTGTATACTCATAGGTATGCCTTATGGCTGCTACTTTCAAAAAAGTTTTTTCTTCCCTTTCTTTGGCACTGCTTATGAAAAACTGGAAGAAGATTTTTCTTTCTCATGCTTTTTTTTGTTAAGATTATCAGCATGTCCTGTGCTTGCAAGTAGGAGTTTGCAGTATAACCTGACATTTGCATGCCCTACTTCTTGTACTTTATTGAACTAGCCACTAAGAGAGGCCAAAATGCACTGTGTCTACTTGGCATTTTCGTCTTTCTGTTGGTTTTGTGTCATAACAGTAAATTTATCAACTAAGAGTCGTGTCTCAGACTATGGTCTGTCTTCCAGGCATCACAGGTAGAGACTCTTAAGTGGCTTGAATAAAAAGGCTCACTGCTGGCTCCTTCTGTGGTGCTGTGCTCAAAACCAGGACCGCGTTCAGAGGGCAGTTTTGCTCTGCTAGTACTATTACTTTACTAAAATAAAAAACATTCTTCACTGCAAACACAAACTGAACTTTTGTCACTATCTTTTTAGTTCTCTCCTTGATTTTGTGTTTGGAAATTGTTAGGAAATAATTTAAATTCTTTGGATACATCTGGCCCTGGATAAACGGCATCATCTACTGATGAAGTATTCCTTATAACTTCACTGGATTTCTTGATCAAGGCCAACCTCAGTCTTCAACAGATAAACATTTAATCCAAATAATTTTAACTGATATCCACCAATGTTTTTTATCATTTACAACACTTCCAGCAGCAGGACACGAGGTCTTTATTATGCTTTGGGTTTTGTTATTGTTAAAAATGTGAATTTTTTTTTTTTTTTTAAGTAAAGATATGTTTAATTGTCTGTGTCTTAGGGGCAGTGGCAAGTACAGAAGTGAAGCAGAAACTTCAGGAGTTCCTGCTGAGTAAATCAGCAACAAAAGACTCTCCAGCAAATGGAAAGAATCATTCCATGAGCCGCCACCCCAAGCTCTGGTACACGTATGTTCAGTATTGATCTGTTTCCTTGCATCGTTGAGGTATCTGTTAAAACTTGCCAGAATGCTCTTCCAGCAGAGGTATTGAGAGTCTGCTTCCAGAACAAGAAAGAAGTTCAACCAAGAAGTTAGCAAAAAGGCAGAAGTGTAATAGTTCTGGTCGAGCTGAATTATTACTCACTGTTCAGTGATGAGATGAGAGCTATACAGAGCAATGTGCTGTGAGAAACTGTATAAATTTTTTATTCCAGCTTCCTCATCTCTTGATGCTATCACAAATTTTACTATACCTATCATTTTTACAAGTCTCTTCAATTTTTGCAATTAGAACAACTTTGTGTTTGACTTGGATTTTGAATCTATCACAAAACCTGTTTCTCCTTGAAGTGATGATGCTTTCCAGTTAAATTACCTGGATAGCTTCAGTCCCAAGGATTTTGAGTGGTCGTTTAACTTTCTTATTCGGATGGATTTTAGCATCCATAACTGCCTATTCTTATGATGCCTTGACCTTGCTAAGAATCTGCTTAGACCGTTGAAAAAGGTGGAGTTTTTGAGTCCTGTAGGGGCGCTGTTAACATTTTAAGAGTTTAAGGTTTTTACAGGTTTTATCAATTTTATTTATTTATTTTTTAGAATGAATTAATTCCTTTTTAAGTTCCTTATTGCAACAGACACATAAGTCAGTCCAACAAAATGAACCCTGGCTGCGTTTCGAAAAGACTTCAATGTTAAGCCCAAATTGACCTTCAACAGGACAAATGGAAATGCATGTGATACACTAGATTTCCATCTTGTACTTGTTCTTTTAAAAAAGAATTACTGATGACCTGCCCTTGGAGTTTCCATTCTGAGCTAATCAGAGCATTGTGGTAACATGATTTAATATATAATTACGTTGTTCCTGGTGGACATACAGTACTTAGGTTTTGGGGTTTTTTCAAATAATGTGTAAAATTCTCTTGAGTATGTAAGATTTCTGGACTAATAATCCGGGTTTAGTTCTGTGTCTTCAGATGAGTGAGAATGAGGGGCTGTGCAGAGGATGTCTTCTACTACACTACAGAAAGTAGCATTTTCTCTCATGGTAGTGCCAGTTAGGACAGAGAGGTATTACTGATTAACCACACTACATCGGAAAGACAGGGAGGAACTCTGTAAAAGACTGAGTAAAATTGTATCTACATAAACACAGAGTTTGACATTTTCCCTCCTTTCCCTCTATCCCTCTCTAAATAGAAAGAAAAACCTTATCTCTGGGATAAACAATGCAATTTCTCTGTGTTTTCCAGTTTCTGTGTTCAAAATGATCTGCCCACACTATTTCTTTCATCCAGCAGTTGTCAGAAAGCACTCTTCAACTTGGACCTTCTCTGCTGACATGAGTGCTATGTGCTGCCGAGTGGTGTGCTCACGAAATTTATAAACTGAACTTAAATGCAAAATTTTGTCTACCTTGTCCACTATTTGCAGTTAGTTTTATACAAGCCCCCCTGCCCTGCAAATGCCCCACATTTTGATAAAAGAGGCTGGATCTCTGTACGTCTATTTGTATGTGATAAACAAGACTTAAATGGCTTTTGCTGTGCCTCAGCTGGTCCATATTAAAATGCAACAATCTAAAATGGTCAATTCCCCAAACCGGTGACAGATCCTGTCTGTAGGTCAACGTGACTCTTATCCTGTGTGACTTCTATAATGAGTGCAAAAAGTGTATTCTTGGGAATCCCGAGGAGTTCCATAACTTACTGTAAAAGTCAAATTGGTTACATGAGCCTGTGGTTTTTGTACACTTAAGAAGAACAAGAACATAAACACAGCTGAGACATGTGTACAACATGTGTAGATAGTTACTGCTGGTCACCTCAGTGACTGCTAATTTGTGACCTCTCCGTGTCTGTTGCAGGGCTGCCCACCATACCTCACTGGATCAAAGCTCTCCACCCCTCAGCGGGGCCTCGCCACCGTACAAATACACTTTACCAGGAGCACAGGATGCCAAGGATGATTTTCCACTTCGTAAAACGGGTGAGTTAGTGTAGTTTATCTGAGTACCTTACCCAGCAATTCTCCCACCCTTTATTTTACCCAGACTGTCCATCAGCAAGGCATATCTCACAGTCCACAGGGTCTGGTCAAGATGATACTGTGGGTAAGTTGAAGATCCTAACTGCATCTTTAAAAGGTTGGACTGACCACATGGTATCAAGAGTTGGCGTTTCCCAATGCTAACAGCTAGTGCATTCCTGATAAATTTAGTTTCTAAACAGACCATCATTTCACAGATCTTTTAGGCATTATTTTCTTTCTCTCAATATTAATTCTAGGTTTAATATCTCTCTGTCTTTGGCATAGTAGATAAAGTATCCGTCTTCTGACAGTATGCTGCCTTTAGACAGTGTTTTTCAGGACATTGAGGGGAACTCATGGAAAAAGGACTTAGATTAATAGTATGTTTTGCATCATTGGTTGTCAAAGTTTATATGAATGTGTGCATAAACACACACATTTGTGCGCGCTTCTTACACATAAAAATATGTAATATTGTGTAAGAAAATGTTCATTTGAACATTTCAGATTGATTCAGAGGATTTAGCAAATGAAGCTTTTATCATGACAGCAGGTGAACCGTAGACCTGACTTTTTCTGCACCATAAAGAAAGCTGGAAGGATGGTAGCTGTTGCCTCAGTCTCCTCGGTGCAGTGACCGGTATCCAGGAATGCAGAGACACACTATGAGGAGGGGGGAAAAAAAAAGAAAAGAAAACATTAGGTCGCTTATTGCATGAGTCTGCTGTTGAGTGATATAGTTACATTCAGAGAGAAAGTCTGACCCCCTACTGTGCCAACAGCCTTTGAGTATGATTTAGCCACTAGGAGATTGAAAACTAACTGCAAAACTGGTACTGACTTGAAAAGAAGTGGTATTTGGAATCAACATACATTGAGAAAGAAAATCAAGCCTGTATCTAATACTTCGGGGCAGACTCTCTAAGATCATGTTATATCCCCAAATATTTTCAAAGGAATGAAAGCATGAAAAGCAAAATGCTAATTTATTCTAGCTGAATTACTCTTTGTACGATATGGGGGCAATATAACAAGATTCTATAAAATCTTGTTCAGTCTGTTTGGTCACAGTAAGCCTTTATGTGGTTCTCTGCTAAACGCCACTGTATAACATATATTTCCTGTGACAATAGAATATACATTTTCATTTTTTAAACAAAAGGATACACTCTACATCTTCTAAATGCTATTAATTCATCTATGTGTTTTTGAAACGCAAGTTGCAATTTGTCTTCGTTGTTTATGTCTCTTAAATGTTATGATTGATATTTATGATGTGTCAGACTGTTGATCTGTAAAACAAAACATTTTCAAACATTATAACAGTAAAATTCTTGTGCAGCTGCTAATACTTTTATATCTCTGTGGGGGTTTCAAAATATTCCTTAATTCAATTCCCATTGTCTGCATAAGAGGACTATAATATAATTAAATCCAGATGTTTTCTATACGTTATTCCAAATATTTGGGCATGCAATGCATCAATTCCAAAACTGAACAAAGGACATGATGACTCTCTGAAAAGATATCTGCGGAATAAATAGACAAATACTAATATAGTCATTAACATAACCATTTCTATGACATTTGCATAATGATTCTGATAAGCAAAATGTACAGTATGTTTTGTGTTAGCAAGGGAGTATATTTGATAGCTCTCCACATCCATGAAAGTAACTGTTAAATATCCTGTTTACACGTCCAGTCTCTCTGTATACTAGAACTGTTTAGTTCCAGCCTTCAGCAACATCCCCACAAAAGTTGCAATGATTGTTCATCAGGTTGAGAGCAAAAGCAACAGGAACCGGATCAACACAAGTCAAATGACCCTAAACTGATCTGGATGGTTACAGGGCCATCCTCCAGGCAGAGGGGACATTGTGGAGCCTGTGTCATCCTCGTGGGACCTTACTAGACAAAGATGTCCCATGAACAGTCATGTATATGGACAGACTATAAGCCTGCAGAAATCTGACCTTTGCCATGAGGGGTGAACCTCTTTTCCTTTCCCTTAGGCTATGAACACTTATTGCCACTGGCTCCTGGTCAGCCCTCTGTGGTGCTGAACCTGCATGAAGTCAGCAATTCATATGAAAGCAGACCTCACATTCCTTTCAGCCTTAAGAAAGGAATACCTGTTGTGGATTTTAATCACGACTTTGTTTTGCTTCTCAATTTTATTTTCCATATTCATAATATGAAACACAGAGGTATCTTTCTTTTCTCCAACTTTAATATAATGCTCTTGGAAGATAATTCTGATTGAATTGGTTACTTTAAGATCAGATTTAATGGGCAGAAAAGCTGAATGATTCTCTTCTGACATCCTAATGTGTTTTTCAGTGCTAAGGGAACACCAAGTGTCACACAGGAATTGTAAATCATGAGTCTTGTTTGCTCACTTTCTTGTTCAGTACTCTATCTAACTTTTGCTTGATCCGTCCTGAAGTGACATCTTATTAATATTTTAAAAATTAATTCAGAGAGACTATGGTAAAGAGGAAAATACTCCGTGTGACTTTTCCTCTTCTAGCATCTAGAATGATGAACTGCACAGATAACTAGGGAAAGATTCAAGAGCCTTGCTCTTCCTGTGTGTACAGTTAAGTACCAGATCTAACATCCTAGTGCAGTGACTATGGCTACTCAATAACTCTCTTAACCATGCAGATTATTCCTTTCTGTACAAGGTGCAGCAGACATTGTCAGCAGTGGGCTTCACACAGCTTAGCTGCATTGGAGGACTGGGAGTGTCCTAGGGGCTAGAGGCCAGGTTATGCAGCTCTTTGCACAGCTGCATTCAGATGCTCTGTGTTGACAGACTTTCAGAAAAGCAGACCAAGGGGAGCTATTGCTTCACTGAACAGATAAATATACCATAAGGAGAAGCTACACATCTGTAGCTAAGAGCAGAATTTAGCCTAAACAGCATAAGATCAGGTTTTAAAAATGTCCCCAACTTTCACCATGGATACCAGTCATAATGTGTATTTTCTGCAAAGCACCCAAAAGCCTGAGCAGCACATGGCTCATTAACTTTCATTGAGACTAATGTGTCTAAATTACCTAGCGAGGTTTGAAAATTCCTCCCTATTACTGAATGCTCTTGAAATTCATACCGACTGTTGTGAGAGTTCTGATGGGAGCTCTGCACTTTTGAGGACTTGATCATTTAATGTGGGGAACTTCTGAGTGTCAATCTCTGTAAATTTTTGTCTATCTATCCAGACAGGTATTGTCTGCTTGATGAGGTTACTGTAAAACTAATAAAAATGTAGTAAACAACCTGGGTCTGGTAGAATAGACATTCTTTTCAAAGAGTATTTTTGTGTTGTTGGTTTTTTACCTTGCTAAAATAAATGCAGAAGTTCTGGCAAATGGCCACAACATTTGCATTTTCTTCAGTCTGCAGCATTTCATTTTCTGTGTGCAAGCGTTGATGCAAACCAGCAAAAGCCAGTAGATTCCAATAAAGGTCAGCTACATGCTTTTTAAAAATCTTGCTATAGATGGAATTCCTGGATTTTGCCTTATGTTTTGGCTTTTGTTGGAAGAAATTCCTGGGAACATCATCATATCGAGTATAAACTGGTTTTTTTTCTTTCCTGAGTTTAGCACAATCATGGCAGAATGGGAATGTCAGTCAGCAATTCTATTTATTTTGGGTTTATGCCAGTTGAATGTTTCCTTGCTGATGGAGTTATAAACTTACAACTTGCGTTTTGCTTAGGGATCTGAACATCTCTCACTGTAGTACTATTTGAGAACTGTTTGTAGCTCACTTTCCAAAAATTGAAAGTACACTCAATGGAAATGCAGCGTGAGGGTTTTAAAATAGCAAATAGTACAAGATTCTTGCTAGGAGGGGAGAAATGTAATTTCATACAGAAAAAAGAAGAGGAGATGAAGGATTGTTTAATACTGTGATGAAAGAGAGGAAGAAGGCTGCGCTGCAGTCATGAAGATCACTTTGTAAAAACCATATTAAGTTAACCTGATTAGGTGGTAGAATAACAGCATAGCTCTTGTGGAATGAGAGTGAAAGATTCTCAAATGAGAACTCAGCAGATGTAATTTTTTTCAAAGCAGAAATTAATGAAAATATTCCCTTACCATTATTCTTTCTGAACTTAGTGACTCAGTAGTATAGTGGAGCAGTTGAAACTGAGAAAAAAAATATTTCGTGTGTGAAAATTGTTGTCCAGTTTGTGCCACCAAATTCCATTTCTGTTTGCATTTTCTAGGAAAACTGTCTCCTGTGAAGTAACAGTATATAAAAAAAATGGATTTCTTTTGGTCTTTGGTTAAAAAAAAAAAAAAAAAAAAAGTTTAGTGGATCACAAACCCTCAATTACCATGTCTGCCAAAACGAAGAAGTCAAGCTCAGTAGAGAGAAGTGTTATTTTTCTCTGAGTTTGAGAGTGAGCACAATAAAAGGGAGAGACACTCTGTTAATTGAAGCGGGGAAACAAGGCAAACGTGATATGATTCTCCTCATTTTATCCCATTTTTCAGGCATGCTAAGCATTCCTGCCTCTCAGAGTCTTTGTATTCCTGGGTTAATGAACAGTCTTGACAAATTTGGACTAGGTGATGTGCCCACAACTGCTCATCATAGTGACGGGGAAAAAAAATACAAAACATGCTCTGATTCCCAGCCCTTCTTTTTCTTGATTTCTCTTCCCATTAATCACCAGACTTTTTTAGCCTTCCTAAATTCACTGTCAATAACTTGAGAGGACATAATTAGTTGTAAGAGGGTTTAGAAAGAGAAGAAACTTCCACTTGCAGTTGAAGAGGGAATCTGAAGCAAACTGTTGTTAACAACTTCTTCCGGATTCATGCATGAAGAGGCCAAAGCAGAGTTCAGCTCCCGGGAGCCAGGAGCTCTAAGGAAATGCAGTGCTGTTGGAGCTACTGTGCTGGACTGCGGTTATCTCGGGTCCACCAGAGTTCTGCAGCCTCCTTGGGGTGAGGAGGGGGTACCGTCACTCTCATTGAGCTGGAGTTGGGAATTTTTTTGAGATTATTTAAAACTAAATAAAAGTTAATGCTAGGGTAAGCTTAGTGACAGTGCAAGAGATAAAAGAACTTGGGTAGGTGTGCTTTGCTATCATGAAAGCTGCACCAGGATTCAACAGGAGTCATCACTAGCATGATTCCCATAAAGACCATCATAGTCTTTCCATCAGTGCAAGACTGTTCTTCTAATATATTTTATTTGACACTTACTTCTGAGTGCAGGAAGTGAAGGTGTTACACGTGGGTGATTCTTACTCTGTTTCAAGATGACCTGGATAAAGATTTTTCACTGTATTTCTCTTTTAGCAAAAATCCCGCTACTTGTGGGATTTCTGTCTTGCTGGTAATTATTCTGTTGTGCTAGATACTGGACCTTTCTGATGGTTCGACAGTACAAGCTTGGTCTAAATACTATCTTAGTTGTCCTTTTATTGCCCAGTATATAGCCAAAATTGAATTACAAAGTTCTGCTATGTGGTTACGTAAAGGTTTTCTTACACAAACTGTGTGTGTTTTCAGAAATGTTTTATAAATTAGCATTAACAAGTAGCTTGCTTAACTTTTTGATAAGCAAGTAATCAGATACTAGACACCTTTTTGACTTTTGAACCTAAAGGAAACAGCTTAAATAAGGACCAGGGAGCAGTCCTAACATCTAAAGCATTTTAAGAGCATAATGTCCATTGAAAATGAAGTGGAATGGTTTTAATGGGCATTTCAAAGTCTATTCCCTCTGGATAAATAAGTTACAAAATACTGCATATAAACTCTGAGACTCTTTGAAGTCAGTAGAAACTGTCCTGTTTGATTTCATTTGGACTAGGATTTTTCTTCCACTGTATCTAGGGCAGGGGCAGTTGAAAACCTTTAGAAAAGTAAACAAGAACATCTAAAAGATGGCAAAAAGAGAGAAACAGACAGAGAAGTGAAAAGTGGAAATCACATGATACCAGATCATCCAAAATAGAAGACATTGGTTAGTAAAGATTGCACTTCTCCAAACTCCTGCAAAACATAGTTTCACTGAAAAATCTGTTCAAACCCACAACTCTAATTAAGGGTTTTAGCTGCCAAATAACATGTTCTGGCTAAAGCCAAGTAAGTATTACAGAGCCATTCACGAACAACGGCATAAGCTTTGTACTTTGCTTTTGATTTTCTCATGGGAAAGTAATATAAATGAGAGTGATACCTCCCTGTTGGCTCTAACTGTTAGAAATGCAAAGCATGCTGAAATTGTACATAATTCTCTTCCAAAGGAAAGGAAATAGCATTTCAATGGTTTTCCTCAGTGTCTCGTTGAGTTATGGTGGTGCACAATTATTCCTGTTAAATTACTCTACCAGATGGAAGGTTACATTGTATATTTAGCTAATTAAGTTGTAAGGAATTGGAATTATATCCCAGAGTATAAAGAACCTATCTAAAAGTAAACTTGTTTTAATTCAGTTTCATTGTGAAGGTTCAGTGGCAACATCTAATGAAGACTTTAAACAGGTGGGGTTTTTCTCTTCACTTCGCTTAACATGGAAAGATCCTTTCATGAAGTCAACCTTGCCTACAGAAGTTAGACAAACATACGTTGAAAGTCCAGAGAACTTTGGGGGCAATTTTATCTTCATTTGTCTTCAGTGGAGCTGAAGTGTCTTCCTGCTCTTAAGCTGAATTTGGCCCATAATTCTCAACTGCTAGGAAAGCAAGATACACTGTGTTTGGGTTGCTTTTGTTTTCTTGGTATCCTGTATTGTGTTGCCATAGCACAATTCCGGAGAGTATCCTTCAGCATTCTAGACCTGCCCAACTGTCACCTACTGATGACACTGATTCCCCTTTAAGCTGGGTGAGAAGGTGATGGTGTTTCTTTATGAGTTTTTGAAATACTGGATTCATGCGATATTAGATTATACTCTTTGCCTGACATCAGTGAGGTATCACTGCTGGATATTTTCCTATATTCAAATCTGCAGGATTTAATCACTCTATTATAAAGTAATTCCTTCTTGTCTGGGGCTTGGGGGCAACATAATCATGAACATGATTATTCTATAAAAACTAAGTCATGTATCTGGGGATCAAATTGTGACACTGCAAAAGCCTTGACTTTTGAGGCTAGGGGATTATCTGTCATTTCTTCACTGAAAAAAAGTACTTCTTACACAATATTAGTGATTTAATGGATGTTGGAGGAGGATTTAGGCGGAAGAGTGGGATTTGCTGTTATTTGCAGAAAGTATGGTATTATATTTCCATTATTTCCGTTATTTCTTCTAGAACCAACTGGTATATATGGTCAGAAGTGGGGATGAGAATAACCAGTAGAGACCTAACCCGAAGGACTACCAGTCACACGTATCTAAATTTGGGTATTACCATGCAAATGAGGGATGTCCTCTATTAAATGGCCTGTTTCACCTTCTGCCTTTCTCCTGGGAAATCAGGTGCAATTTGGCTCCCACTAGTGCTATAAAAGTGCAAAAACATTATAGAATTTGAAGATGGGCAGGGAAGAAGAGAATTAATTTTAAAATTTCCTAGTTTTGGTTCCAGCAGGTTTGACCTGCAGTGAGGATTCAAAAGGCCCAATCAAACTATAGGGTCATTGAAACCGCTGTATAGGCTGGTGGTGCAAATGCAAGGCAATGCTGTTTCTGTGCTAAGGAATAGAAATTATTAAGAATTCTTTCAAGAGACCTGTTCTTTTTCCTCACAGAACCTATATCAACAGGAAACGTATCACACTGACTAGCTTTTCATGAAAAATACAGCGATCTCTAGTTATGGCTAAATGCAAGCAGCATATTAAGTAATTCTTACATCTAACTCAATAAATCTTTCATAGATAATGCTTGTTTGCATGGATAATAAACAGAAAATACAAGTTTCATACAGACTGCAATGAAAAACAAGAAGAAGTTAGATATTTAAAACAGCTTCAGGGAATATTTCATTTTTGAAACTTCTTTAGGAAATCAATGAAAATTTGCTAATCTTGTTAAATTGGCTTCCTTAGCCTGAAGAGAGCTGAAGGGCTGTGAGATCCCCTCTAATCTAATTAGCTCTTTTACCATGTGTTCCACTCAACCTGTTTTTTTATTTAGGGATTGGATATTTACTTTAGTCTAAATAAATAAAGCCTTCTACCTTTTACAAAAGTAAAATAAAGCAAAGGACTAAAGGGTTTCACATATGACCGGCATTCTCCTTAAAGCAAATGGTAGTACAGGAAACAGTTTCAGTATATGCTGAAAACACATTAGGTGATGCAAGCCAGAAAAACAGTGTCTCCTTCCTGTACTGCTGTATCTGGTGTTCCTGCCTCGTTGGGACCACCCAGCGGTCAGGTCCATGTAGTTCTTGGAAGAGCTTTAGAGGGCATGTGTAAATAGCTTTCAGACTCATGAATCTTAATTTAAAACTCTTTCAGAAACAGCAATTTAAATCACCACAATTTAGAAATCATTGAACATACGGAATTGTGTTACATGCTGGTGTCTCCTAGTCTGTCAGCCAGCTGGGAGGATGTCCATATGTTCATTGTCCAATATCGTCTTGTACTGGGTTGTGGCCTTTACAGCAAATGTCAGTCAGTCACGTATGACAACACAAAGTCACTGCTCGTCTGGCTTATGCCTAATATATTCAGCTATGTGAAGGTGGCTGAAACATTCTGTGGCTGCCTACAGGAAGCCAGAGCAGAAGCCAGAAACTCCATGCAAAGCAGAGAGTATTTACATTTCTGTGAGACCCACACGTGCAGAGGAAAGGCTGTG
>WEIS01020836.1:5052-17025 GCA_013389965.1 Todus mexicanus | reverse complement strand
TTTTTTGATGCCTTGACCTTAAAGGGCAGAGTCTGGAATACTTTGGGTACACTTGACTTTCAAAAGACATCCTTTCTCATTGGGCTTCACATAGAAGCTTTGACAAAAGACTTTAGACTTGACATCCTTCTGTAGTTCAGAAGCAGTGATAAACAGCTCACGCTATAATCCCTTCTTTTGAGGAGCTTACAAACACCATGTGTGCAGGACGTAGCCAAGGATGTGTTTATTTACCTGAGCTGTTCACTCCCCCTTCCTCTTTGGTTTTCCTTCCAAAAAGCCGTGCCAAGTCAATATAACACATAACATAAAGGAAATGAATGAGGACAACAGTAACGAGCTCAATGTTATGGTCTTACTTTGATATACTTACAGCATTGTGACTACAGATCGGTTTTAAATTGCTGGAGGGGGTGGAGGAAGGAAGATTCTCCTCTATACAAAAATAAACACAATCAACTATCCATTTGTAAAATCCCAGATTTTAGGGGCCAAATAGTCATTGTGATTGTTCAGTCTTGCCCCTGCGGGTGACAGGCTACCACCTTGTACCACATAATTCCTGCCTCAGAGGCAGGAGGGGCATAGGCATACCTTCATCTCAGGAGAGATGCTACCACTGCTGCAGGTGAGTTGTTCCAGAGCTTGATGCTCCTGGTGGTGTAATGTGCCCCTTATTTCTAGTCTGGAGGCGTCAAGTTTTGGCTTCCAGCCACCAGATCGCATTATGCCTTTGCCTATTAGATTAAAGAGCTATCTACTATCTTAACTGTTTCTTCTGTGTAGGTATTAATAGATCATGATCAAGGCACCTCTTAACCTTCTCTCTGAGAAGTTAAATGGACTAAACTTCTTTATCTCTCATGACGAAGTGGGGGTTTCTCAGCTTTTCATCATTCTTGCTGGTCTCTCCAGCCTGCCCGATGCTGGTCACTGGGCCCTCCCTGTGATTCCTGAGTTCCTCTTGCTGGGCAATGATGAACGTGGGGTTTTGACTGATCTTGTCTGTCTGTTCAGAGTTGTCTTTTGCAATTATCCTCCTGCTGGATTAACAGAAAGTATTAACACTCCAGCGTCTTAACTGCTAACATGATATCTGTACTGGGGCATATCATACCTGCGCTTGGTGATGCTCAGCTTGACTAAGTGGAAATGCATCCTTGGTTATGAATACAGCCCTTCTTTTAGCTATTGCTCTGCTGTCCCCCCCAGTTCATAGACACATGAGCTTGCACTTGTCCAGCATTCCTAGCAGGATTGCTATTTCCATTAAAAGCCTCTGCGAGGGCTAAGAATGGGATCCACCTGCCACCTGCTAGGCCTGGGTGCCAGATGTCCTGTGTGTCGGGGGAAATGAGAACCGCCCCTTGCTAACTGCCCTAGGCTGGGCTGCTGGGCATGGAGGAGTAGGCTCTGCTGGACCTTGGAGCAGGTCTGTTCCAGAACCCTGGGATCTTGGGTCAGATTAGTTTCTCGTTTTGGAAAAAGAAGAATGCAAGGTCCAAAAGTTTGAGTAGTGCTGGTTGTTCTTATTGTTATTTTCAATGCTTTGGGTTTTTAAGTTGCTCTGAGGTTGGTATGGCCATGACCACCACATCTGATAGGGATCCCTCAGAGCAGAGGGACTTTAGGAGGAACTCGCCAGTCCCCAGGGAAATTAGAAAGGCTACTGGATCCTGTTTCGAGTGCTAGAGACTAGAGAAAAGTCCGGCTGGAGGGCTCTAGATCTGTCCTGAGATACTTGTGCCTCTACCTCAACTCAGGGGATTGCACATGGCAAGGGGCACGGCTGCCAAAGGGACATGAAGGAGCGGGATGCTCACATGGGAAGTGCCTGGTCATGCAGCAGAAGGAGGCATTGGGACCCGCTGAACCCAGCCCTGACCCGAAGAGGAGGGCCCTGGGCAGTGGTGCTCTGTGCATCATGGAGCCACACCTCTGCCCGAGAGCCAGGCATGACCCACACCACCAGCACGCAGAGTGCCTGCTCTGCCTTCCCATCCCTTTTGATGTGGGTGTTACGCTACTGCAGAGCCTCAAATTAGCCCTCGTTAAGTCCCTGGGGAAGCAGGAGGCATCAGTGGCGTCTCTCATTTCAATCCTAAACTGTCCAAAGTTCACAAACCCTCCATGGTAGCACGCACACACCCGAGATTCACGTGAGTTGGTGCCATTTGCATTATGAGCCCAGAAAGCGCCCCGAGTGTCTATCTGTCTGTCTCTATAGAGACAGATAGGTCCTTGTCCATCCCCAAGGACACCCTGTCTCCTCCAGCTGCTGCTCAGAGGATGCAGAAAGCTGTGATTGAGACCTGGAACATAGTCCTGTTGGGTACTAGCCCCATGCCCCCTCCCCAAACCACTGTGGCATCCCTGCAATGGGAAAGGGCTACCCCTCTGGCAGGCACACACCCCTCCTCACCAGCATGCAAAGCTACCCAGGCAGGGATGGGGGGCAGCCCACTCTCCACCGAGTTTGTGCTGGCAAAGGTGGGGAGCTGCTGCTTCTCCCTGCCCTGACTCCCCTCCCGCTGCCTCTGGGGCTGGCAAAAGCCTCTTGGCTCCAGGGCCGGAAGAGAAAAGGTCATTCACCATCTGACAGGATGCACAGCCAGGTCACCACGGAAGTAATTTTTCCTGTTACGCACTTTTTGGGTGCTGTGGGCTGGGAGAGGTTGGAAGGCTTTGCCTCCAGCCTGCTGCTATCCGCTGCAGGTGCCGGCTGCTGTCGCCGGATGTCTTGGGGCCAGCTTCCCTGAGCAGGCGTCCTTCCTTCCTCTGTTTTGCTTGTTTACTGGTGGCTGCAGGAGCTTAATCTGTGTTTACTGGTGGCTGCTGCAGCTCCTGAGGGCCAGGCAGAGCTGGAGTCCTGCCACTGCTCCCTCCCTAGCTAGGCTGGGTCCTGCTCAGCTCTGTCCCAAGTAGCTGGGGAGCAGAGAGCACCGGGAGCATCCATTGAGGAGCACTGTGGTGGCAGTGGCTGTGTTGAGCAGAACAGGTGGCCGTGTAGAGCAGAGCTGCAGCATGGCCCCAAGGGTCTGGGGGTGGGCTTGCGTGAGAAAGTCAGGTCTGGGGAACCTGAAGAGATGTGACGCTGTGCCAGGGTGGTGGGGCCTGCGTAGAAATGGATAAGAGGATAAGGCCAGAGGCTGCTTTCATTTGGGAGCTCCAGAAGTGCGTGCGGAGTGCCTCGTCCTCCTGCAGCTCCCGGCCACGGGCAGCGTTACAAACCAGCCTTTTCATGGGGGCCTGGGAGGTTGGGGCTGCCAGCGGCCCGGCGCAGGGCAGGCCAACCCCTGCCACCGGCCGGGAGCACGGGGCACCCGCTGCCCTCAATGCTGCCTGTGTCCCTGCCTCCACCACCGACAATGAGCCCTTTCAGGGAGCTGGGGGCAGCTCAGCCGTGGCGGCCCTGCCTGCAAGTGCAGGCAGAGAGGGTAAGGAGGCTGCAAGCAGCACATTCGTGGGCCCCAGGGGTCGAGGTCTCCTCCTGGAAACCCGGGGGCATCTTCCACCACTGGAGTTGCAGCTCCCTGTATTCCTGGGCATGCCGATTGTTTGGGCTTCTCCTGCAAACTGGGCTCGGAAGGAGGGTGGAGGATCAGAGCTTTGGCCAAGATGCCAACAGGGTATCCTAGATAGTGCTGTGGGGCCATGGGGACCGTGTGTGAGCTGGGGGTGAGCAGCAGGCAGCCAAAGAGCCCACAGCACCGTGGCACAGGGCCAAGGCATGCCAGCTGGGGTGTATTGGGGTGTTTGCTGCAGGCTTCCTGCTTGGGTGCCTGTGGCTCCTGCTATCGATATCTGGGCATCAAAATCCCAGATTAGCTCTATGCTAGTGATTCAGCAGGTGCCTTACAAGGTCACCCAGCTTCCCAAGTCCTCCTGCTGCCTTCTTCTCCCCCTGCCCCCCTGCCCAGGCCTTGCCCACGCTCTTGGCTGCAGCTTTTCAGCCTCCAGCATAGGTTGCTCTGGTGGCTCTGCTGGAGGGGGGATAGCGGAGCAGCTCTTGTCCCCATGAGACACCTCTTCTGCTGAGCTTGCACATCGGTGCTGCTTCTCCTCCAGGCATAACACTAGAGCTGATCCCGGGCTGCTGACCCAGCATGGGGACAGGAGCAGGCAAGGACACTGGCTGGGGCAGGGACACTGGCTGGTCTCCTCAGAGGAGGGCAAGAAGATGCCCTGAAGCCTCTTGAGCCCAAAGCAGTGATGAGCCAGGATCTCTGGGTCAGGACCCTTGCATTCTGCACAGGCACTGCCTGGCTTCTCCATGAGGTGGCCACAGAAGAAGTTCATGGGCTGCTGCAAGTGAATGGTGGTATAGATTTGTGCTTGAGCACTTTCCTCCATCACCCAGCAACCATCCTTCCCTGAGAAGCATGATTAGATGTCATGCAGCGGAGCTGGAAAGAAGACAGGGTCACGGATGCAAGTGGAGGCATCAGCACAAGAGGCCAGCTGGGGCATTGGAGGCCTTGATGACTCCCCAGACAGGCTGCAGGAGGCCTCTAGAGAGAAGGGGCTTGGACACCGCATCAGGACATCATGGGGACTCGATACTGGCGAGTTTTATGTGTTGAGTGCTTTTGTAGCCCTACATGTTTCAGGCTCAGACTCTAACCTTGTTCTTTCAGTGGTTTCTCCTGCTGTCCCAGGCAGCTGTCAAGCTCCTTGCTTGCACCTTCTGGTTTGATTTTGGTGGACCACTTGCTTTTTCAACTTGTTCTTTTGTCGTGCCTGTTTTAGAGCTGTATTGATTTCTCTCTTTGCGTGACTTCCACAAAAGCTGCTCTTTGCTCCCAGCTGGGGATGCTGCTTTTCGCTATCCCTTCTCTTCCCTTTGAAAACGCTCACCCTGCTAACCCCGGCAAGCAAGAAGACACCTCAAACCCCTGAGTACGGATAGATGAAAGGCCTGGTTGTAGTCTCCAGTGTAAATTACACTGGCTTTGGGTCTGCTGTAGTTTAAACAGCCTCTTTTGAGCTGACTGTGCCTCATCAACAATCTACCCCTTTCCTGCTAGAGTTGGTGTAGCACTGGCAGCAATTTGGTGGGAGCCCAGGGGGGATAGTTTGGATTTGATGAAACTGCCCTTTCCCAAGGAGCACGCTGGGTGCCGTGTTGTTTCGCTATGGCTTTCAACTGCCCACTTGGTACTCTGGGATCCAGAGACCCCTCCTGTGACCTCCTGGTGATGGATTCAGACAATACCGTGGTCCTTGCAGAGGCAGGGTTTCTGCTGACCTCCTGTAGACTTTGGAGAGGCAGAAGAGAGTTAGGCCAGAATTTCAGGCACTCACCGGGGATGCACTGTAGCCATCACCTTTGTCAGATGGGGCAGAACTGGGAAGCTGCCTTGCTCTTAGGAGGATCCTGGTTGTGTCTCCCAAAGGAGGCATCTGGATGGACCCGGTGGGCGATGCCAGTGCTGCAGGAGAGCATGTGTTTTTCTCAGTGTCCTCTGGAAACACATCCCCTCTTCCTTCTCCCTGCAGGCAGGAGGGTCTCAAAGCCCTGGAGGCAGCAGGTAAGAAGTTTCATTGCTTTCCCCCTGAGCTGAGGCAGCCTGACCCTCCCAACAGTGCATCCAACATGAATAGGTGCCATCTGCTCTGGTACTCTGGTGCAATGCCACTCATCCCTGCTGGCCCCACCAGCCTCCCCTCTCCCTGCTGCTCTGCCTGCTCCAGCTGCGCTCCGAGTGGAGATGACAAGCCAGGCACGTTAAAAACTTACTGCAAAACTAATTTGTCAGCCGTAAACAAGTGGGAAAGGCTTTGGTGCATTTTCTGCTCATTTTATCCGTCTCCCTTGGCAGAGGATGCGTGTCTCCTGTCTCTGCTGAACAAGCTCCAACTCATCGGCACCGTGGTCGGAGCATGGTGCTGGTGGCACAAGAGGGGCTCCCCCAGGGAGGCAGTAAGGGGGGAGACTGAGGGTATGTGAAGGAGGGTCCGCACATCCTGTGGGTAGGCTAAGGCATGGAGGAGGGAGGCCAGCAGGAGTGACTGCTTCTGGCTGTGAGAGGAGACCTTCAAAGAAGATGCTGCCACTGACCTGAGCCTGGGCAGAGTTTAGCCCCTTGCAACTTGGGAAAGGTCTGGGGCCGCTCCTGAAGTGTGTGTGAGGGGAGCAGGGAGTTAGGGTCACAAGATAACTCAGGCTGAAAGAGAGACCTCAGGATATCTCAGGTCCAACATCCTGCTCAAAGCAGGGTCAGGCTATGGGGTCAGATCTGGTTGCTCAGGACTTTATTCAGTTGGGTCTTGCAAAACCCCAGGGATGGAGGACGCCACAACATCTGTGGGCTTTTTACCTTCAAACAGTGCCATCAGGCGCTGTTCCCAGGACTGTGAACTGTGTAGGGAAACTAGTCCTCCACCTGCCAGGGAAAGGGTAGGGTGAGACATGGGAACGGACAGCTCCTGGTTGGCGTAGTAGCAACGCTTCATGCCTTGCTCAGGAGCAGAGGTAGAAGAATGGTGCGTTCCAACAGATGCAGGTTGAAACTGAGAGCAGGATTTGAAGTTGGGCATGTCCTTGGCATGGCTGATGCAATCGATGGGCAATCTGTGCTTCTGGAGAGCCCCACCAGTGTCCTGGGCCACTGCATCCAGCCTAGGGTGGTTGTCAGAGGCTGAAACAGATTGGAGCAGTTTGTAGAAAAACAGAACAGGCTGGAAAGCTTGTATGTGAAGAGACACTGAAAAAGCCTCATGTCTGGCTTGGTTAGATAGAGATAGGGTAGCAGGGTGCAAATACCCAGGGTAGGAGGAAGAAGAGGGATGAAGCTAGAGAGAAAGGGCTGAAAGTGGGTGGGAAGCTGCTTCGTAACCCTAGGCTGCAGAGTGGTGCCTGGGAGGGAAGTGGAAAGATTTCACATCAGCCTGGACAAAACTCCTGGGAGAATCAAGTGTCAGCAAGCTGCTGGGGAGCTGTACACCATGCGGGGTGGAAGTGGCGTGGCCTCTCCCCGGGCTGCTGGGGGCAGAGCAGCAGTGAGGACCAGGTGACATCCCTAGAGGACTCTACTCTTCACGTGACACTGGTGACTCACCAACACCTCGGAGCTAAGTGGCAGCCAGGACACGCTGGCTGAGTGGCAGGAGCTGAGAGGTCTGTCCCTGGGAGGGAGCTGCTCAGATGAGACCATGTGTGAGCTGGTCCCTTGGGATGCGCTGTGAGGGTGGCAGAGCTCTGCTCTCAGCTCTGCTCAACCCCGGCAAGCCAGTGAGAGCCTTCTGCAATGATCAATGGTGTCAAGTCACCCCCAAAACTATCATCTGAGAGTCAAGACTGTTCATCCTTTCCTGCTCTTCTAAAACAGCAGGACCCACAAAGAGGAGCCTGCAGGGCCTGACCACCACTTAGCCCTCTGGTCATCAGTTGCTTCTCAAAAAATACTGTATTTGAATATCTGCTGCGAGCTACACAATCAACATGTGATTCACATTTAATATTAGCAAGTACCCAGAAATGCCGCAATTCGATGCAAACTAAATACTGGGGCATTATGCTAAATGCCTATTAATCCAAAGTGCTTCACATTTCTGCATAGCTCTGTACTGAGTGTGCAGCTAAGTATTTAAATTTGTAGCACCTATTACTACTGACTCACATTAAGCCATATATTCCCCAGAATCAGTTTGACATGTAAAATATACCACGAGAAGCTGTGATCCCTCATAGCCTTCCAAAATCTTTTTTCCTCTAATTAATATCTGTGATACTGGTTCAGCACGGGTCAAATGCTTAGGGGCTCCAAAATAGCAATGCCACCTCTTCCCTTACAGGCACATCCCTGCCACAGCACTGGCCTAGGAGGTGTTATCGTGGAAATCTCAGGAGTGGAAGTATTGGGATTTCCCTGCTGTAATTTTCATGCAGGATCAGTCAGAGCAAATGCTGTGGTAAGTATTTCTTTACCGTACTCATGTGGCAGAACAGCACGTTTTCTCACTTCTTGTCCGGAGAGCACATGTCCGTTAACAAAGGGGGCAGTAAGGGCTAGAGCTGCACTGGGGGATCTAGGGGCCAGGGAAGGAGGGATTATTGAGTGGGTCTGTGGGCACAAGAGGCTCATGAGGGCAGCTCCAGTGCTGACCTCGCTGCAGGAGGGCTGTACAGCAAAGCCGTGACCTGCCTGGCTGCTGGACAAAACTCCAAGGATGGGGAAGGAACTCCAGAAGCATCTGGGAGAACTAGAGTAAGGAATAGGCTTCAGCCTCAGAAACTTTTACGGTCTCAGGCAAAGCCGTTCAAGTGCTGGGCAAAAAGCAGCCCCATCCTGTCTCACATCTGTGCCCCGGTGCTGGGTAGCTGGACACTCCCAGCCTCCACACTGCCCTTGGGCAAAGACAGGGCACCTCCCTCCCTCCCTGACAGTTTATAACCCATATTGCAGCCCTGAGGGTGCGAGCCAGACCATGGCAATGAGGATAGATTTAGCTGCCTGTGGTCCAGTGTGGTGGTATTCAGACTATCACATCTGCCACAGCTTCCATCCCCAAGGGTCACAGGTGGTGCTCACCATGCCGGGCAGCTCCGTGGATGTTCTTGGTCTTCAGAGAGTTTGTATCAGCAAAGCTCCAGCCCTGCAGCACAGCCCCACAGAGCTAGGGTGTGAGCACGTCTGGGATTCGGCAGAGTAAATGCTTTGTCCCAGCTGCTGCCTTCGACCACTGTCTGGAGAAGTGAAGGGTAATGTTCTCAGGCAGTCAGTGATGGATAGCAGGGTGAGTTCTGAAACAAGAAGACAGATGGTACTGCTTGTGGCAGGAGTGAGAGGGAGGCTGAAGGGCAGGGGCAGCCCCAGTCTCTGGAGCTGTGCAAAACCACTGACATGGGGGTTATGGCACTGCAGCAAGGTGCCAGGAGGCTGGAGGTGTAGAGGAGAGGCATAGCCACAGCGCGGAGAGGAGGTGGAGAAGCAAGAGTCGTTTAGTTGCCTTTGCATCTTCTACCTCCTGAGAGGGAGGGATGAGGTGAGAGAGGAAGGAATACTACCATCGGTGCCCACTGCCACCATCGGGAAATAGGCAGCCGTGATTTCCACCTCTGGATGAGTCATTGCCACGTTTGTCATTACCAGGTTAACTGAGGCATCAGAAGCACAGGAGAGAGTGGCCATCATCTGGAGAGCTGAGCTGACAACCCCACCAGTACTGGCTCCCTCAGCCTCCTCCATGCTGAACCCAGGGAGGAGAAGCACCACCATCAGTGAAGGCAGGAGGAAATCCCAGGGGAGAACAAAACATCATCCCTCTGTTCAGACCCCATGGAATTTGCACCTCTGAAGTCCTTGCAGGCATGATGGCAGCTGGGTACAGCACTGGTTAGAAGCAGTAGGAATATCTGAGGGGCTGCTTAGAGAATGCTCCCAGCATCTTCTTACTGAAGGTAAGGGAGACACCAGGGTCAGGGTCTATCCTGCAGCACTGAACTGCTCCATCATTCCTGTCTCCAGATACAGAGAGCAACCTCCTGCCATGGAGGGGCCTCCTCCCTGGGTTACTGAAGCACTATCAGCTTGGAAAGAGGGAGGAGAGAGAAGAACTGGGGACATGAACCACCTTCTCAGGCAAGCAGAAATTAAATTCTGCCTTGGGTAGGCAGGGAGAGGTGATGTCTGCTCCCCATGTAGCACACCTTCAATTGTGAGTGAGGGCTTACTTTATTTTTGATCGCCAAAAAAGTGCAAAGGAGCAGCCTCTCTCCAAAGCATCAGGCAGCTCCTGAGCCTGCCTCCTGCTTGCGAGCTTTCCCTTTTACACAGTTACAAATCTGTCAGTGCTCGTCGGGTGCAAAGAGAGACAGCGAGTCCATTACTGTCCACAGGGCACCTGCTGCTTTTGTCATTTCTAACCAGCACTGTGAGAGGAGTGAGTGGGAGAGTCTCATTTCTGCAGTAATCCCTATTTCCCAACAGCAGAGACAAATGCAGACTGTATCCAGAAAAAATGGCAGGGAAAAAAGTCCTAGTTAAGGGCTGTGCTATATCTCAATGCAACTCCCTTCTCAGCCGTGGGGGATTGGTGGAAGGGCAGGGGACATGCAAAATGTGCCCAAACCTGTCCAAAAGCAAACTGGTATCTTCCCCTCTCTGAGTCAATGAAGAGGGAGGAAAGATGTGTGCTGAGACCTGGAGTTTCCGAGAGCATCGTCCTTCACTAGAGACTCACAGCTGAGGTTTTGGTCTGACCTAGTGGGGAGAGGCAGCCCCAGAGAATGACAGCAGGCAGTGCGTTCTTGGATTAAACGTGAATCCACCTAAGAGGGAAAGTGGGTCGGGGCAGTCTCTGCTCAGCTCACTAACAGGTTAATGTGATTCTCCTCATTTAGTTGGAGCAGAAGGAAATTGTGGGCTGCGATTTTCATCCTTCCCTTTGATCTGTTGTGATTGCTGCAGGCACTTGCTTCTTTCTGCAGGGACTGGATTCAGAGCCCCAAAAAGCTGCTGCTTGTTTGCTAAGCAAGACTCCAGAACAGTTTGGGGATGGGCCTGAGAGACCCCCTTCCCCCAGCAAGTTGGCACTGGGAGAGCAAGCCCATTTTTACAAGCAATCAGGGCAATCTTCCCCACCTAACTCCCATTCAGCTGGTCCTTCTCTCCCCAAAAGGCTCATCAAGGCCAAACCCCTGGCTTGTGTTGCATATCAGACCTTGCCTCCAGGCTGCGGTGGCAGCTCTCCAGGGCTCACCATCAGAGGTGCCCGGCTATTGCCCTGCAAAGGGCTGCGATGGATCCAGGTTTCCCTCTCCCTGAGGAAGCAGAGGTACCGTGAAAGTCAGTGCTGAAATAAACTGTTTGCATCCCTGCTTCCAGCAGTGAGCATCCAGGCAGGGTCTGAGGAAGGAAAGCTGCCCTTCCCTGGGCTGATAGAAAGGGCTCTCCCTAGAGCCTGGGAGAGGCCAGATAAAGAGCAGTGTGATTCTGGCAGGTGGCACCGGTGCCTTTGCATTCCAGGAGCTGTGCATTCATCCCATGTGCAGCAGCTGCTCCCAAGCTGGCCAGTTCCAATGCAGGCTCTGTGGTCTGGCCGCAGCTTTCTGCACCACAGGTCAGGGCTGTGTGGGAGCTCTGGGGTTCACCTGCCCAAGCGCTGGGCAGAGCGTGTCCATCTGTCCTGCCACTGCCAGGGCTTGCTGCGTGTGCTTTGGGAGGGGGTGGGCTACAGCCATCCGAGTATAGTTGGTTTATTTTGCAGGCGACGATGATAATTTTCTGCCTGCTGCACACTCTTTAATTAACAGCTCGGAGGATGTGGGGCGAGAGGCGTAATGAGTGCTCCGTTTGCATATCAAAAGGCAGCATCATTAATATCCCTGCGCTCACAAGAGCTCTCAGAAGACCGGCAGGTCGCAGGCAGGGCCGCCAGCAATGGAGGCTGAGGCTGAAAGCCCTGTTTGGTGTGCGAGGGGCTGCTGTGCCGGAGGGAGCGTGGCTGCGTAGGTGTGCAGCTGGCTGGTGGGCAGGGAGCGGGCAGCCGCAGCCTCCTACCCTGGGGTGCCAAGCCAAAGGGTTTTGCTAAGGGAGCTGGGTAACTGGGCAGTTTCTAGGCAAAGAGGGAGCTCACCGAGGATTTTTGGCTGAGTTACCCAAATCCAGCAACATCCCAGGCTGCTCTGCAGCAGCTCAAAGGAGCTGCTTGACTCTCCTGCCAGGCTGGAGGAGTTATCCCTAGGCAACCCCTCACTGGCTGGTGCCGGTGGCCCTGGAAGGCTGCACTGAAGTGCCTGATTGTTCAGATAAAGCTTATCCTGTTACCCAGGCTGTTTGTTGCCGTACGGCATTTGCACAGAGAAGTCCCTGTAGATCTCAATTTGGCCATGCTCAGCCAGCAGGATTAAATGTTCCTTTGCTTCTGTCTCCTGCAGGAGAAAATCAGCTACCCGGGTGATGGTTTACTTCCACACATGCACTCATCTTTCTCTCTGTAACTCTATTCTAATTAAAGATAAAAATTTCC
>WEIS01020827.1:0-41119 GCA_013389965.1 Todus mexicanus | reverse complement strand
TTTTTTTCAGCTTCAGCAGCGCTACCAAATGTGGGTGTAGATAAATGACCACACGAAAACTTCACAAAATTAGTGTTTACACATAATCTGGCAATGAGCTATAATTTGATTGGCAAAAAAATCATTTTGTGTACCTCTGCCCCTATTCTGCTGGATAATGAAAATTTATATCTATGTTTCAGACATCTGGGGAGGATGTGACAGCTTTGGGGCTGAATGAAAGATTATGCCACAGTGACCCCTGTCAGCATTTCCTCACGGACTGGTTACCCGAAACCCAGCAGCAGTTACACTTTTTCCTTTTCCTTTTTCTATTTTCTCTTTTTTATTTTTCTCTTTTTTCTTTTTTTCCCCGCTTTTTTTCCCCTCTTTTTTTTTCTTTCCCCTCTTTTGTCTTTTCTCCTTTGTATTTTTCTCCTTCCCCTCCTTCTCCTCCTTCTTTCTTCTTCTTTCTCCTTCTTCTTTTTCTTCCCCTTCTTTTTCTTCCCCTTTTTCTTCTTTTCCTTCTTTTTTCTCTCTTTCTTTTTTTTTCTTCTCCTTCTTTTTCTTTCCTTTCTTTTTTTTCTTGTTTTTCTTTTTTTTCTTTTTTTTTTTTTTTTTTTTTCCCCTTCTTTTTTTTTCCTTTCTTTTTTTTTTTTTTTTTTTTTTTTTTTCTTTTTTTTTTTTTTTTTTTTTCAGCAGAGCAGACTCTCATTTTAGTTTGGAAGGTTAATGACACTGTAAATCTAATAGGCCATTTTAGTGCCATCATGTGGGTATTAAAAGTCCCATGATTGGTCAGGATCCCATATGGAGTGTTTTTTTGGGGTTGTCTCGCGTAGGAATGGCAAGGCTCCTATATGGCTGGAAGAGCTGGGTATGTTTTCAATTACTTTCTAGGACAGAGCTGCTTGGAAATTAATTTAAAATCTTTGCCTATGGTTGTGTTTGCCACTTCGCTCAGATTTTCCTTAGTAAACGCTTGTGTATCAAATTCACCTTTGATTCTCTCAAGAGATAATCTGTGCTGTTTAATTTATTTATGCCTTAAAGACTATGAACAAATGTGTCTTTGTCCTCAAGGCACACAAATGGATCAGAAAAGGAGGATTTCCCTGAAGTCGGTGTATTCCCCTGTCCCAGTGCAGAGGTTTTCCATGCTCCTTGTGCTCTGTTTTCTGCCCCCAGGCTGTTAAAAGCCTCATTGCTTCCCAATTGCACTGGTAGAGGCTTTTAAGGTCTTCTGGGAGATACACGGGCTCTGAAGACAAGAAGGAAATGAGACAGATAGGTGGGAAATTAATAGAAAAAATGGCAACTAGAGGATACTGAGAGCATCTCGTGGAGAGAGGAGATCAGAGCATCTTGTGGAGAGAGAGGAGATCTGAAGACCCTGTTGGGATCTGCCATGAGTCCTGATTTGGTGCAGACAAACGCAGATCCAGGTTCACTCTTGTGTGTGTGGTTCAGTTGCATAAAATATATCCAGATGTTTTCAAGAACTAACAGGTTTTAATGAGGGATTTGGGTGCCAAGGCTCACCTTCAAAAATTATGTTTCCCTTCTGCCAATGACAAGATATTGAGACCACGGACATTTTGAAAGTATTATGTTCATTTAATTGACATGAGTCTGTTCCAAAATGTAGGTTTTTCTTCCCAAATGTCCACTTTTTAAAAATCGCTTTATCTGCCACAAAAGATTTCCACTGAGCCCCACCAAAATTTGTTTACTTTGGGAGAAGAGTCTCCTAAAGCATAAGAATGATACTGAGTTCAAAAATGTGAGCAGTGTTGTAACAGTGAGAACTCCCTCATGCGTCGTACATTTGGATATTTTGAAGAGCAGTGACTGTATCATTTCCCATGGACGTGGCTTCAGGAAATGAATAATGCTCAGAAACGATCAGAGTTGAGCCTGTAAAGATTCACCCACCTCCTTCACTCCTTCTCCAATTCGCATTTGTTCTTCTGAAATATGTTTTTCTGTGGCTAAAAAACATCTGAAGAATTTGGGGTCTGGGGAGTGGGATGGTTTCTGAGGCTCTCCGAGTGCTCCCACTTTTACTTTGCTCTCTGTTGTTTCCTGCTGATGTAGGTGGATGCACAACTGATGCACTGCAGGTCCAACGGAGGGCTGGCTCCAGAGCTCAAACACTCTTCACCTGGGGACTTCCATACCACATTTCCCCAAAAGCTATGTGGTGGTTATTTAGCAAATGCAGTGCTTGGAAGCGGCAATTTGGTTTTAACATGTTAACCCTTCCCGTGGTCACTTGCAATGTTCTGTGTCCCTAAAGGAGATAAACCCATGCTCTTTCCACCAGCATGGGCTGGAGCTCGTGGTGAGTTCATCCTTCAGGGAAGTCAGAATAAATCTCTTGTTGTTCATGCAGCTTAAGGTGCCTCCCATAAGGCTGACTTTACTTTCAGCTAACATCAATGAATGGCAAAGGTCCTCATCCCACAGTTATCAGGTCTCCAGCGGAGTGTTCCACAGCTCCCAAGGGCCCACGCAGCCGGATTTCCTTTCCAGAAAAAACAAAGAGCGGAGACACGGGATACGTCCTGTGTCTTCCCTGATATACTGCAGGATCACCCATGTTAGACACAGCCAAACTGCTCTTCTGCAAGACACAAACACTCCAAAATAAGAGACCTGATGGCCTCTCAGTTGTTGTGGAAAAAGGGACGATGGTCCCTTCTCTGGCAGCCTCTAGAGTGACTCTGGTTCACCATCACCTTAGCAATCCCATCCCCTCATCTCTTCTGTCAGCTCTCTCAACAGCTCCTGTGCGGCTCTTAGCATCTGGTTTTTATGTTTGGTCCTCATCACGTGCCTGGAGGCTTCTGCCTCTACCTCCAGAAGGTCCAAGAGTTACAGTATGTTCACTGGAAATGAGAGAGGTCCAGGTCATCATGCTCTTCTACCCTAATCCTACCCACAACTGGTCCTGAAGGAACATAGACTGTATTTGTTTGGTGGGTGTATGGGGCGGTGCTGTTGATACTTAATTCTGTCTTTCGTGGTGTGTAATGCTTCAATCTTGATCCATGAGAGTAATTCCTGCCTCACTGAAGTCAATCAGAATTTTGATAGCGTTTATGCTAGAAATCCTTGGAATATTTTTGCTATCTGGTACACGATTTCTGTCCTTGTCCAGGAGCGAAAGCGATGGTATCTCTTCACTTGCATTCCTGAAATCTTTATAGTGAGCAGAAGTTTTCAGAGAAAGGACAAGTGGCAGCAGTAACCACTACTTCCACACAGAACACATCTGTGACCCGGAAAAATTAATAATATCTGTCATAAACCTGGTGTATTTGAATGTTCATTTATTGTTTTCTTTTTAAGCTTTCATTCCTGCAGTCTCTTTCAGAACAAACGTCTTTCATTTTCACATTCGCAGCCTGTGGTACCAAATTTCGTCTTAGTGTGACTTAAAATATTCACACTATCGGGTACACGAGCATTGCATCCACTTTTTTTTTTTTGAGGAAAAAAAAAAGTATCCAAATTGTAAACCATAGATAAATAGGGTTTATATTGAAAATGCTGATAGCACCTTAACTGTCGCTGGGCGCAGTGTTATGTTTATGCGTGTAAGAGCAAATTCATGCAGCACTGGGCTTTAACAACTTTGAGGACACACGTATACAACTTATTTGTTTTTCATGAAAAAAAACATGGGGTTGCACTTCTGCATCACAATATGTTGCCAATTACCCAGTGCTCTGCTGATACGGTGGCTGGCTCGCTCTATGCCTAGATTGGTATATTGGAATTTGGAAAAACAGGGCCATGATTTAGTTGCTCTCAAACTGTGGGACAATTAATTGTCTGTAAGCAGTGATCTATTCCTCATTTTCATTTCTAAATTGGCTCTGGCAACATGTTTTGCACCACATTAGGCAGTACTTAATGTTTTAACAATGCCTGTAAATTTAAATCTGTCATTGCAAACTTCTCCCATCGCTAAGTTTAGGGTTGGGAAGGGAGTTTCTGCTTCTCTGCGAAGTGCTTGAGCCCAAGAAATCCTGGGGTGCTCTGAAGTCAGCCCCTGCCCGTGCCAGGTCCAGAAACATGCCTCAGCTCTTGAGGAAATGCATCCATTCATCAACACCTCCCTCCTGAGGTGGTCAGCAGAAGATGGGATCAATGCTGCGCCATGAGCTGACAACGTGAGGTTCCCCTAGTCCTGCGGCTGTTCCCACAGCTGAGGCTCGGTGGGATGCTTCCAGTGCAGCCAGTACATTCTCCTGGCTGCATATTTTGAGGCAGATGTCTCCTGTCGGGAAAGGTGGGTGTTGTGTTTGGGTGCAAGCCTGGGCCTGGAAAGCTAAACCATTTACAAACAGGTCACTGGCATCTTACGTTGTCAGAGCTGGCAGGAGGAGGAGAAATTTTAGGGCATCAAACAAGCACAGAAAGGAAAAGCTCGTATTAAACAACACAAGGTGCACAGGGCAACTGAGTAATTCTGTATTTACATGCACATCGCAGCAAATGCCCTGTAATAGCAATTTATTTATTTATTTATTTATTAAGCTCTTTAGGTTTTGTGTTATGAGAAAGTATGAAACATAAATCACATGGAGCTACTCCTGGCCTTAAGCCTTCAGGATGCATTTGTTTGAAATCAAGAGCCAAATTCCCTGGATCGGAGTAAACTGTTAGGTGCCAACTGGGGCGAAATGCCAGCCTTTGAACTCCAGCACATTATGGCTGATGGGATCCATATGCAAGACTTGTTTCTTTCTCCAAAGTGGTTTCTTTTAATTGATTTAGCAAATTAACAATATTAGGCCTTTTGTAGGATAGAAAGTACATTACTCACCATGCCCTTATATTACTCTGAAAGGAAATCTATTGTTCTTTTGTAATGAAATGGTATCACAAGGCAAAAAACCCCAACAACGTAGCAGTAGCAGGTAAAAGGAATCACATTCAGCTGTCAAGCATGTTTAATGAGGAATTTTAATTATGAGGCTGGAAATCAATGAGCATAACTTTAGCAATGAAGTCTTAAAGGGAAACTAAATTGCTTTCTATCTTGCAAAGTTTACTGAAGCAGTTTGAGTGGCTGCCAACCATCATTGTTCTGAGAAAAGGAACTTGAGGAAATTGCAAGTCACACTGTAGCATTTATTGTAGGCATATATAACAACAAAAAAGGAGGATTTCCATGGATTCATGTTTAATGGGTTCTTCCTAACTGATTCATCTCTGCCTTATGATTCGTAACAACCTTTGCTTTCACATACCATATAAAACCTGTCCTTATGAAAGCTTGGATGAAAAGCAATTGGCTGCATGGAACACTGATTGTTTGTGAATCATAGGCGATAAATATTATCTCACGTATTCCTTATTCGGTGAGAACCTGGGCTGTGAGGAACAGCATGGCTTGAACATTCAATGCAATGAGAACCTAATCCTCCAAAAGTAGAGCTAAAGTAAATTAATTTTATTCAGGTCCCTGCAATGTGTGACTGAGTTTCCTGATCACAAGCTGTAGCGATGTCTTTGGGATGTTAGTATAAAGCCAAAGTGGGGTTTCCAGTTCCAGCAATTGAAACTTCTGTAGATTTGTAACTGTACTGTAATGTTTTATTTAAGATGTCGCACACCAAGTAAGGCCAAATCCAGTGGTTACTGGAGAATGGTCCCAATTATCCCCTCAGCAGCACCTGTGAGGCTGGGCTCAGCTGTCCCAGCACAAAACCTAGCTCTTGCTGGAGAAACTGTAGGGCAAAGTTAAACCAAAATGCTTTGTAGTACCTACAGAGGTGCCCACTTCAAGGGGTAGTTTTGGAAAGCCATGTTTCCATCTCCATTTTAGGTATATTTTGGTTTCTCATTAAGCTATGAAAGGTGCAGTTTATCAACATTAAATGAGTGATTCCTTCCATCGCTGGCTGTTGTTGCTGTTGTTTGGGGGTGTCGCAGTGCTCCCCTCTGTCATTTAAATGAAGGCACATCTCTGCCTGCCCTGCTGTCCCTTGGAGCACCACCACCACATGAGCACCCACCATCTCAGTGCCCTCCTTGGGGATGAACTGTCTGAATTAGCATTTAGATATTGCAGCAAAGGGTGTTGGACAAACCCTTAACACAGGTAAGGGGAGAAGTAGTTTTGAAACCAATCTAGTTGCCATTCCATAGGAAATCCAAGTCATAGATCACAGTTATTGGTGTTTTAAAAGTGGCAGCGCCTGTTAAAGGCCGGCTATTCCCTAGAATATAGAGGTGTTTGGGGCTGCAGTGGAGACACATTGGCAGCAGTGTGGAAGCTCTGAACTCACCTGCCAATGCTCTCCCTAGCTTAACTGCTATCAGTCGCTCACTTTCATGAGTCTGAAATTCATGCAGCCCCCAAAGAAAGATAAATAAGAACAAGTCAGTTTTCACCCTCCAGACACAGGCCGAGGAAATTATTTCAAATAAAATATATCATCTCAAGCAGGGGCAGATGAAATAGTTTTCTACTGATGTTGTTCTCCCAGTTGACAGAACAAATTACTGAATTTCCTCTACTGGATATATTAAGTATCTTTTCTAAGATCATAATTACATTCAACTCTTTGGCAAAGATAGCTAATTCTATGCTTGTGGTAAGCTGTTTAGCAATGCCTAAGAACCTTCATTGTGAAAGATAAAGGTAGCTTGTGACCCAGCTGCTGTTAAATACTGTGAATCAGATCTTTACCAGATACCTCATTGATTTAATAATGATCTTCATGGCCTCAGTGGAGCTATAGTCGGTGATATAGGATGAGACTTCATCAGTGTAGCAAAACCACTTTGAGCTCAGTGGGAGCAGAGCCAGACCCACTGCTTGTTCTTTACTGCCATCCACTGAAACTTAGGCCAGTGTTATTAAATAAGAAGTCATTTTAAAAGTCCCATGTAGAACCTATTCCAGGATCATTTCAATCTGGTTTAAATAATTTCAGGGGGAAAAAGCTCTTATATCTATGCTCCTCCAGCTGCACAGGTAGCAGCCAAGCGGAGATTAAATAATAATGAAAATTATATATAAAAGATAAAAAACCTCATTAAAATACCATAGCAAAAATTTAAGATATTCCCTAACAGTAGGTATATTAAATAGAAACTATTAATGGTCTTGTGCACAGCAGAAAAGCTTTGAGTTTTGCCACTGGTGACTGCGGAGAAGTTTCCATCCGCAGGAGGATCCAGGTCTGCATGGCCCCAGGACCTGTGGTAGGACAAGGTCTGTAGGATGCCCACACCCCCATGGGTGCTGCCAACCGGATGAGTCTGGCACAGTTGGTACCACCTCCCTGGGATTCCAGAGATACTGATTTCAGAGGGGTGTTTTGCTCCATGCCCTGGAGAATAAGGGGGGGCCTGCTCCCTTCACGTCATTAACTAAAGCATCACCTCCAGCAGTCCTCTGGAAGGAACACTGGAGAGCAAGTTTCCCAGATGGATTGGTTGGTTTAGCCTTGGTGTCCATAGCAGGGGACTAATTTCATTAAGGTCTGTGGCATAATGTGCAGTTCAAACAACAGAAGGATTCCTGGGGAGTTCAGAGCTTTCTTCTATCCGTTTTCCAATTTAGAGTTGTGTATTTATGGTACACATATTTGGCTTTCTTTTTCTTGTGTGAGAACCTCTCACCTTCACTGTCAGCGAACTTTTGATAAAACTGGGGCAGAGATGAAGCAGACTATATTCTATGAGAAATCTCACCCACTGTATCTATAAATTCTCACTCTCATCTCCTGTGAGTGTTGAATGAGCCTTCAGGTGTCCAGCACTATTTCTCTTATGGTGCTCCAAGAGTACACATGAGATTGAGCATGAGCTGCAAAGCCCAGAAAACTTTACTATGGTTAAAAATAAAGAAAATCCTGCTCGCCTCTCCCATGCCTTCACCCTTCAAAGGCAAATGTGTTTTCTCATCACTGAGACATTTTATACTCCTGTATTTATAGTGAATATAGAAGGTCATGTTGCTTCAAAGCAAAGATTTTTCCTTTGAAAAGCTTGAGATAGGTTATTTTCAAGCATATGCCTTTTTATATTGTATTGTGAAGGGGAGGGACCATTGAAGTGTACATAGCACACATCCAGGCAAGACCCAAACACCTACATGTGGAGGAAAGGAAAAGTGAGCTCCTGATGGACGTGTAACAGTGGAAATGTATTTTTAAAATATTCTTAATTGCTGAAGAGATGCTTGTTGCTGAATACTCACAGGCTGTGTGGTGTGTAAATCTGTAAGAAGCTCATTTTAATGTCAGCTGTGAGGTACATTGCTACATTTTGGCTGCATCTTTACATCTGTGCAACAAGCAGCCAGGGGCAGCTGTGGGCATATGGTGGTCAGCACGGTTCATGTACACAGTCAAATATGAAATTGCTGGGTTACAGACAGGTTATTCTAAGGATTTAGTAATTTTGTTATCTTCTCACGATCTTTCTGAACCTCTCTGTTGCTTGCCTTCCCTTAAAAGTATATCTTTTACATGTATAGACCTTCATTTTCCAGTGTATTCACTTGTTGATGAGCCTATTCTGTGTCTGTTCTGCCCTTCTTGGTGATTTTGCTGAAATCCACAAAATCCATTCCAGCTCATGCCATAGACTGAAATCCTCATCAATTTTTCAACGAATTTCTAATGCTATTGTAGGGTTAATATATGAGATGATCCCAGCGTTTTGTCAGAGGGAAACCTTTTGAGCAGGGGATGGATGTATAGTACGGCACGATGTATAAATCATTTTCAAATTAGTATTCTGTACATCTGGAGAAGAGTACATTTGTGTGCCCACATAAATTGCCTGTGAACACATTTCAAAACCCTACGCTTAATCTTAGCAATGAACATTTCAAAAATGTAAATTAATATCTTCAAGGAGAAGAAATACAGTATATGAAGCAGAAGCTCACTGGAAACTGTATAGTTAAGAATCTGTCAGCCTTTCCATTACAAGCCCTTGTTTTTTGAGGGGTTTCTAACTCGGTTATAAAATTTCACACTAGGCTAAAGGTTGGCACATATCGGCTCACTTTGGCAGGGTGACATTTTATTAGCTCTGAAGGAGTTTAGGATCCCACGTCACTGGGATATTATTTTAAACCACAGAAATGAAGTTTAAATAACTTGGGGTATAATTTAGCCATAGAAGGTGAGATGAGCAGAACTGAAGGCCGAAGCAATGCCACTGACTCGTGGAGGGGTGACATGGGAGGTGCCACAGGGCTGAGGTCGGGATCATGCATCAGCCCCAACATTGAAGTTCTTCGCTTTTGTCCACTCCTCTTAATGTGACTTTAATTCACATCTTTATGGTTAACTGTATATTGTGCTGAGGTTATGGGTCTAGTTGGCAGTTTATAAATTAAGTTAATTAACATTACAATGGTACTTTGTGAGCGTGTGAGTGGGTTTGCGGGTGGGTATGGGTGTGCGTGGACAAGAGTGCTCCTTGGAAGCAGAAATGGGGTTAAAGCATCTGTGAGAATTGTAAATTTATTGTGTAAATAGCTTTATGATTTGTTGTGTGTTTGGATTAATGCAATATATATCCATTTTAAACATTGATCTTTAAGCGAGTAATGTAATAAATCTGAATATTCCTTCAAATTACTGTTTATACTGGCCATGCTAGAGATTAAAAGAGACAGTCGCCTTTACTAATTTACTTGTAGGGTACACGAGTGCGTATAAATACTTCTGCTTCCAATTATACCAAACAATGATGATAAACTGTTGTGAGTTGCCTGGACGGTTGTACACAGCCTGAGTCACACCAAGGGATGGTGCCGGGCAGTCACCAAAGCGCACACAGCATGGGGAGCAGGGGGGCCAGGAAATGTGTAAATAGGCACTTAGAATAAAAATTCTATAAATTAATCAAAATGAAGATATAGTTCCTTCCCAGGTGTAATGCTGCTAAAAGAGGCAATTGTTTGAACTCATCAAAACATGGAAACATGACTCCGTTTTCTATCTAGAGCAGTTTCAATGATTTGCAGAAACTTGGTCATGAAAATGTGCCTGTAGGTGCCCCCATGGCATTGGACTGCTTTTGATTTTCCATATCCCTTCCAGGCTGGTGATAGTGCTGGTTTTCATGCTCCAAATTATAAAACTACCAAATCATTGATTTGATAGTTGGGCAGCATCTCAGAAGGGATAGTGCATTATTTTTGTGACCCCTTAAAAGTGCATTTTTACCAAACACTGTGACTTTAAAACATGGAGTTAAGATGTGCCAGAGTTCATAGGCATGGAAATGTGCTTAGAGAGATAAATACATGGGCTTAACTTTAATTTTGGTCTTGAAAGAGAAATCCCGTGGCCACCAGAAGGCCGCTGAAGAGCTGACTGGATGCAGCCTCACATGGAAGGCAGAGCCAGTGGCCAGGGTGGTCCACACTCAAGGAGCAAGTGTCTTCCCAGGCAGGCTTCTTCCCTCCTTGATTCACCAGGCGGACATCCACAACCAAGAGATGGGGCTCCCTGGCTTGTCCTCATTTGGAGCAATATGTGTAGACTGGTACAACTGAGGGGACAGCTTGGTCTTTCTGAAGATGTCCTGTGACGATGTCTTAGTGCACAGATCAGGTCATCTTCCAAACAACACATCGGAAAACCCAAATCCCTAAACAATCTTCCTTCTTCAGACACGGTAGGAAATAGTTTTGTGCCCTTTATAAGCAAAAAAGAGACTTTCTGAAGTGTTTACATGTTTCCATAGTTCAGGAAAAGCATGGGTGGATTGAGCTCTTAAACTGAATCCACTCCCTATATGAAGAAGAGCTGTCCCAAACTGACAGGTCCCAGAGATGGGACACCCTCGTTATATTGTGAGTTGCACCGACATGAGCTAGGCAGACATTAAATTAATCAAATCATGCAATTTCAAAATTCAGGAAAGAGGGATCACAACTGGGCCCTCTTGCTTCTTTTGCCCTCTTTGTTACCTCTCTTTTTTCACACGTATTTCTAAAAGGAAGAAAAAACAGTGATTATGATAAATTATAGGAAGCCGACAGCAGCAGTAATTAACAGGTAATTATCAATAAACAATTTAACCACCAAAACTTGGATCCCACCTCCCACTTGTCAACAATAAAGCCGTGGAGGCTCCACAGGCCACTGGGCAAACAGTCCACAGGGAGCGCAGCCGGCACTGTTAGTGCAAATAAACAACACTGTGCTGAGAGGCTAAACAAAAGCCCAGCGTGGAGAGACCGCAGGGAAGCAGGAAAGAAAAAACTCCCTCAGCAGAAAAAAAACAACACAAAACCCAACAGCGGTTACAGTTTGAAGAACCAACCTCAAACCACTTGCAATTTATCACAGCCCCAAATAAGTATCCTATAAACAGCAGTCAAAGCCCAGCATTTGGCGTCTTAAAACCAGTATCTCTTTGGAAGTGGAAAAAGAAAAGGCTTTTGAGGGGAAGTAAGGGGAGAGCTGGAGGGAGAGAAAATGCTGTTATGTCAACTGGTTGGCTATAACCTAGTTGGGCCATGCCCAATTTGGAGTCTCTTTTTTCATGATACTGAGGCAAAAGGATGTGTGTGGGGCAACCACATATGTACCAAGAGTCCCCCAGATGTGCATGCAGATGTGCTTGGCTAAACAACCTCCCATCCTCACCCTCGGGAATCAGGAGGTGTTTATTGGTGACTTCCAATTGAGCAAAGTGGTCCCATAGTGCAAGTGGGGTTACGTCTCTCTTTTTTCCTTAAATATGACTGTAATGACCTTGGAGGAATGCTGATCCTTGTTCATGCTGCCGTCCTTCCTAATGATCTTCATCTTGCATTCCTACATTGGGATTAAGGCCAATTTTCTCTTGAAGGGAGTCAGATAAGGACAGCAGAATGAAATAAGAATATGCTGAACACAGAATAAGTGGTTTGGTTTTTTTTGTTGAGTGAGTATAACATTGCAAACTAATGTAATGAAATTGAAGCACATGGGTTTGAAATAACAATAATACTGATTATTAATTCAATAATATATGAATTAATATTCAAATCTTTTCTAGAAATAAGTATACATGTCAACTTCTATATTAAGTGGTTGTCATGACTCAATCTTTAGATTTGCACTTAATAAACCATATGCTGGTATTCTCCTGGAACGTACATATTTAAAGAAGGAAATGACGGTAGCTTAATTTGAAACCTTTGTTGTCTGCCAGTCAAAGGAAGCCCCCAGCATGTTTGTCATGACTGACACGTCTCATCTGTGCTGTCAAGCTTCCTATCAGCTCTGCTGCACCTACCCTACAGATCTGCTTCCCAGCCACTTCTGAGCCAGCCTTAGATGCTGCAAAGTGTCCGCCTGTTTTTTTCCTTTATATTTTCCGTAGCCTGCTGTTTTTTTCCTGAGGTTCTTTAGTCGCTGCTGCATTTTCTGAGATTTCCTTAGATTTTCTTAATTCCAATTTTTTTTTTTTTTTGGAGAATCCTAGATCTTCTAACAAACCCTCATGCTGTGTCCACCCGTAACTTGAAAGTAATTAAGCAAAAAGTAACGATTTTCAACATCTATCATTTAATTTGAAATTACATATGGATTTAATGGAGGGGGGAGGAAATAGTGCTTTGAGAGATTAGTTCTTAAAATTTGATTTAAGAACTGAGTTATTAGCTGAAATAATATGAAGCGGGGCTGCTTTTTTGACCTTTCTAAAGTCTAGCCTAGTCAATTATTACAGCAGAGCAGGGAACCAGAGAACAGCTTTGAATCAGTCAGACCCAAAATGATTTAAGTTTGCATGGGGTCGAATAAGACATTAGTTAAAAATAACTAATGTATTCTTTGACCTCCGTAATGAGAAAGGACATTTACAGGTTTTTTCACTATACATCTAATCCTGTTTATTTCATTTTGTGATATAAAGATGGACTGGACATTCTTACAGAAGTCTAGATAGTGTAATTAATTTCGTTTTAAGTTTCTTGCATCTACATATTCTTTTGGTTATGCATTTTGTCCATCAGTTTATATCACGGCTGTATTTTGAGGCAAGATTGATTTAGAAAGATGGATCCCAATGCTGGAAGGAGCAGGATCAGTAGGGCTCCCACCTCCCTGCAACCTATTTTAAGAGAAAAACCCAGGGTAGTGCTGATAAACTTGCTTTTTGTTGTTTTCCAGGTAGAATTAGGTAGGCACTAGGACTGGAAGACTCCTTCCTCTTGAGACCTTAATTATCTTGAGCTTCTTCTCTCCCTGCTCACCTCCGTGTTGAGGTGAGAGAGGAAACCTAACCCACAACCCTGTAAGCCAGAGGAGGGCAGCTAAAGGCACATGAGTTCTGTGGGGAGAGAAATTTCTGCAAAATATTGGTTAAAGAGGGAGAAAATAAAGCACAAGTATAGGTAAGTATATGGGAAAAGGAGAAGGAACTGAGAGGGAAAGGAAGGGGATAGAATCATTGATGGCAAAGTGGACCCAACCCTGCAGAAAGTGTTATGCTAGTCGCAAAGGTGCCAACTTTAGGCTCCAGCTCTTCCCAAGGACAAGACAGTTAAACATAAATAGTTTCCATTTTGTATCTAGATAGCTCTCATTTCTGGACCTCATTCATTGTCATCTTGCTGCCAGCAGATGCTTCTCTGGTTTGGTCCTTTAAGGTGCAAGGGCTTGATAGCCCTGATTTAAGCATCTGCCTCCTGCTGTTGTACAACCTGAGAAGATGCCTTTATAACAAGTATGTTTGATGCTGTAAAGAAAACATTAGTATGTCAAGTTTCCAGAGGATTTAAAACAGGCCAGATGGCTTCTCGGAGTGCACAGCTTGAAATGGTCACTTCCATTTTCAACTGAGCAGCACTGCCGTCAGGAGGAGTGCTGATTAAATTGAGCACGGTCCAAGGTTGGCATAAAACAAAGCAACTCCTCCCCAGAGCGAGCAGAAGATTTCTGAGGTACGGAGGGATAGAGTATGATGTTTTCCGCCTCCCTGTGATGCAGTGTTTACTTTAAAATGCTTTGTTTCCCTAATAAAAGAAGCATTAGCTTTTACCATTAAATTTACTCAACTGTTTAGGTTACATTTTGTCTCCTGCACCCTTCTTGCACATAAATGTTTAGTAATATAGACAGCCTATGTTCTCCTAAACTTGTAGTTATGCAGTTTTCAGGAATAAAGCTTGTTCATATAACTAAAGTTTTGTAAGATTAACAAATACAAGCCTTCATTTCAGTAACAAAATGCTTCCCACACTTGGTCCAATTTAATAAAATTTAATCTTCTGTGGTATTTTCTCTCCTCATCTTCAGTGAAATCTTTCCTAGGGACATATCCTGGTCAATAGAGGTAAATGAGCAAGGAATTTCTTTCCATGGCCTATTGCTCCCGTTGCTTCTGTGCAGCACCTAGAGCAGCAAGATCCCAATCCAGCAAAGTGTTGGACCCCTCAAGCCCCATTTAAAATCCTTGAGGAATGTAGGGGTTTCACCACCTTGAAAGAAAACATCAGAAAGGTGTTGAGAAGAAAGAAATATTATCAGTGTAACAATACTCAAGGGTAGAGGGAACTCAGGGGGGTAAATGCACTTCTGTGTCCTTCAGGAACATCTCTGTGAATGGAGGAGACCCAGCAAAAGCAGGAGCCATAGAGGATCCTTCCTCATGGTGGATTAAAATGTTAACATGATGGTCCCAAGGCTTCCTCCAGCTCCTCAGTCAAACAAAACTGCTGAGTGAGGAAAGATAGTGGCATCCCAGGCTAATGAGGACATCTCCATGCTTTCCACCCACTTTGCACCTGAAATATGATCTATTGCTTCTAGCTGTCCCCCCAAATCCTAATCCATCGTGCTTCTTCCTAGGAAGGTTTTTATTTTAATTTTTTCTTTTTTTTTTTTAAGTGATGTTTTCAAAGCTTTCTCACAGCCCCAAACCAACTTAGCACTTACTGAGGATGTAAGAGTCATCTTTTATCACCAGAAATAGGTATAATTGTGTGTCTCTGGCAAAAGACCTGAACTGTCAAAGGATTAAGCCACATCCTGATCAATGGAAGCTACTTCCTAGAAAACAGGCAGGGAAAGATTTCCTGTAGTTAACAGCAATAAGGGAGAGGAACTTTAAAAAACAACTCTCGATTTGATAACTACAGAAATCTAGCTAAGTCATAGGGATTTAGCCAGGGAACATATTGGTTCCAGCAGACTATGGTAAAGTTAATTAAGGATGATTAATGGAGCATTTTCCTTCCAATGATATCTGTGACAGAACAAAGCTGTCTGAGGCTTGTCAAGCAGAATTTGAGTTGAATGAGTATTTATGTGATCAAATCTGAAGGGCTGCCTCTTGACAGAGCAAGGATTCATCAATCAATTGCGCTGGCTTGCAGTGGTGGGAAATTGGTCTATCAGCATAGCTCTGCTCCCATCCCCCATTTTTTCATTCAATCATCCCTTAGGCTACAATGCATCTTTAGCTTTTACCTCTGACCACCTTAAGGGCTATCAGAGAAAAGTAAAAGCAAGAGCTAAAACATCTATTATAGTGGTTATTTCTCAGCTGTACTCATACAATTGATTTCTTTTAAGCAGAGGCCCGGGTACTGTAAAGCGATACAAGCCTGTTCAAGGAATTAATTGGTTTTAATAGAAGTTTAGCTCTGAGCCTTAAGAATATATAGTGCTCTCTTGCTAGAAAGTCTCCTATTAGGGAAACCACCTGCACAAAAGGCCCCGCTCCTCTCTTAATCCCACTGCCCTCATCATAATCACTTCATTTAAAAAAGGCAAAAGCCTTAATTTAAAAGGAAGAGGCACCACGTGTGCTCCAGTTTCTGTGCGTTTAGTCATGCGTCAGTTCCTGGGAGGGGAATATTGGCTGCATGCACTTGGCTGTGGGTTGCCCTCACAACCCTTTCATCCCCGGGATGTAATTTGTGCCAGGGTTTGGGCAGAGGACTGATGCTGTCATGAATATACCAATATCTTTGCTTAATGAATACCTCAGTTGCTTTTGCTGCTGTAGGGATTAGATGGAACTAACCAGGAATTGTGTAAAATCATACTTATCTCATGGAAAACTCAGAAAAAGACAAGGCTTAGTCCTACTCTGAATAAAGTTGGGGCAGGAATTCTTTGTATTTCAGGAGGCAGAGGTTTAGCTCCATGTTCTAACTCAGCACATGATGATTTTTAGTTTAATTCCTGAGTGCTCAAGCTTTGCTCTTTTGGGCCCTCATCGAGCAAAACACATAAGTGGTATTTGAAATTGAAACACCAAGACGGTCATTAACCACCTCCATCTTCAGCCATGTGAAACGCCATCCTTAGACATTGAACCTACATCAGCCATCTGTTGTTTAGCAATTTAAATTGTTCATCAATTTAAAAAGAGAGGTAAGTCTTGCGGCAATTCACCCATTTTCCCCCTAGACACTTAGGTGAAGATGCTGAGAGTTGCATTCAAGAAGTCTGATTTCTCTTCAAGAGGAGCTTGGACTTGATATCTATGTTTGAAAGATGTAAAGCTTCCAATAAAAATAAAATCAGGAGAAGTGGATTACTTTATTGGGTACAGTCATAAGCTTGGTTGCGTGTCTCTCTCATTGGATTTGCACGCTAATCTGCCTTCTTAAGTTACCGGTAGAAATCAGGTTTCTAGGACTTTTGTGCATTGGAAGATTGAAGTTCTGCCTGGTAATAATTTTGATGTTTGGTACCTACCTCAGCTAGGCCAGCTATAAATTAGTGAGGATAAAGTCAAGACTTTACTTTTTCCCCAGACTTGCGTATTTTACACGAACAGGCACAGATGAGAAACAACAGCGCTTCAGTGTGCCCTGACTGAAGGAAGAATAGCTCACTCACGAGTTGTCCTTACTTTTTTATTCAAGTTTCCACACTGGACTATTCCCCTGAGAGTAAATATCTTCCCTGTGTACATAAATTTTTTTATAAATCCAAAGAAGTCTGTAATAGCAAGTCCTATAGACTTTGCTGGCCCAATAGGAGTATTATTGAGAGCGTTTCTTTTTCTCAGTAGAGAATACTATTTTGTATGTGCAAGCAAGCGTAGAAACCAAATGTCTAAATATTTAACCAATGTTATTTCAAAGAATTTTATTATTTATCTTCTTTATGATTTATATTATCACATTCTCTGTCTGTAGTTGTGGTTTATCATAAGCAACCCATCTGCTGTAACAGCCAAATTGGAACATTCATATGAGATGCGTTCCGATCTCATAAACATGACAAAAGATAGATTACATTTAGTCTTTCTCCATGTTTAACCAGTTTAATTTGTTTCCTATGCAGAAGAGGCTCTAAATTTACTTAATATATGTTAGCACTTAGGAACATGGTTAGGAACATGACTAGGGTCTTAACCTATTCGTAAATAAATGGGAAGCTTCCTGTCTGAGTAAAAGAAAGAGAGAGAATTTATGTCAAACAATCAGGAATTTAATACATAGTGCTCTATTAGGATGTCCAGTTTGTGTACATACTCTTAAGGCATGATTACGAATAACTTCACTTCTTATAAACAATGTGACTGAAGAAATTACTCACAGATACAACAAAAAGGGAAAGAAAGGTAGGAAGTTTTAGCTGCAGCCAATAAAGGAATTACTTTCCCTGAAAAGGTTAAAAACTCATGCATTTATTTTTGTTGCCATAATATTTGTCTTTGCAGGTTTAGCTTTCTTAAGAATCCCAAAGAAGATGCTGTGTTGGGAAAGATTTTAGTGACCTGGGTTCAAAGTCATATCATAGATCCAACATTTTCTCCGACAGCTTTGGTTTTAAAGTGACCCTAGTGCTGGACTAAACCTGTGAAGTGACTGTCCATATTTATATCACTCTAGAGAGAGCTTTTAGTGATTACAGGCTTGATCCAGCAAGTTGTAGACTGCCTTCAACTTCTGTCGGCTTCGCTGGAAGCCAAGGGTCCTCAGCATGTGGCCGAGAGTGCTCAGCACCCTCAGGACCCAGCCCAATGTGGTTTTTCACATTGAAAGGTCAAGTAGAGGGCTTTTTATTTCAAGCTAAAGAGTCATTCATTTTTCTCTCTTAAGGTAAAAGTCACATGATTAGAGAGTGTGTGATTAACTGTTAAGGAAACAATGTCCATAATGATATATAAAGGTGTTGCTTTCTAAAGTTACGGTTGGATTTCTTCAGAGGTGTTAAATATATGGTGGTCCAATACCATGCAATTCATGAATGCTAAAAATAAATATAAGCTTATTTCTGTGATGGTGATTTACTACCAGGCAATTTTGAGCAAATATATTCACATTATAGGATATGAATACAAATCAAATATAACTGAGCTGGCCTTTATGAGAATGAAGTGTCAGTACATTTGAAAATATGTCTAACGCCAAACTTTAATCATTTTACCAGCACGTTAATATCGCAATTGATTACTCTGTGTTCCTGAATGTTTAAGGTTTTCCTGTTGATTTGTCTGCTAGAAGGATTGCACACCTTCCAGGGCTACCTGGTGCTTGGTCCTTTCCAAGTTGGGATACTACTGATCTGATTTCATTTGACAAGAGAACTTATCCTGTTGTAAAGTCCTTGCTTCCAAAGAGCATTAACACAATAGGATGGAATTTAGAGAGGGGGAAAGTAACGGTGGAACTAACAAGTTACACGTGTGCCTTCACTGCCATCATTTTGGCTTTCATTGCAACTCTTCTCTGCTTGTGTCATTTTCTTGGAATGCAGTTCCCTAGGTGGAGACTCCATCTTCATGTCTGTATATGAAGTATTTTATACACTGTCGGCACCAGGAAAAGTGACGGGTAGCACTCTGGGGTTCTTGTTACAATAACATTCGCTTGCTCTGATAGGAAGGTGACACTGGCCCCGCTCCTGCTCGTATTAGATGAGATCATAACATTCCTACGTGTGCAAATGGTTAATGAATTATTTTTTTTCAACGTTTACTCATAATTATTTGGGGGCTTCACCACTAGGACAGCAAAGGTCAGGATATCTATGCAACAGGTGGGGAAAAAAGGACACAGAGATGGTTCTTGCTTTAGGACCTTACAGTCAAAGAGAGCATTAATGGAAGTATGTAAGAGAGGAGGAAGCCAAGACTTGTCATCTTGACAGCAGCTGTAGCCTACTATGAGATTACTCCTTGTAAATTCAAAGAGGAATTTGAAGGAGATTTGGGAGGAGCCTGATGAAATAGCTTTGGGAGTGTCTGCAGGGAGAGCCTCCTCCGTCTGGAGGAGACGGCTGGAGAAAAAGCAGCTTTTCCAGAGTTACCTCTGTGGTCTGTTATTGCAAAGGGAGTTGCCATTGTGTTTCTACACAGTGGTGGCACACACTGTGTGCCAAAGTACAAAGTACCCTGGAAGTGAAGACAGGCAGCTTTTGCTTGAGGGGACACACAGGAGAGAGAGGCAATAGAGGGATTCAGAGATATCACAGCGCAAAGCAGTGGAATAAGGAACGCTCAGCAATATTAGGCTGTGATCTTCAGTAGTTCACCTCACAGTCTGGCCACAGCACATCTACTCAGGCCTCTTTTTTTATGCTGTATAGCCAAAGAATGTTGTATTGGTAATCAAAAAGATGATGGCAGAGCTAAAAACAGTTCCTGTAGAACCTTGTAAAAGATGGACAGATTGAAACGAAGCAAAAAGAGAGGAGGAACTATCTGGAAAAGCAGGAGTCATTTGTGACCACAAACCCCTGGCTATCTAGATCTGTCTATCCCAGCCTTGCTTTGTTTCCCTCGCTGATAACACGGTTTAACATACACCCGGGCATTGTTCTGACACTGAAAGATGAAGCAGCTTTTTACGAGCCATACTCCTAAGCCACACTTTCCCGCGTAATACCAAACGGCTTGATCTCATTTTTCTTCCCCTAAAAACCAGTGTGTTTATTGGGACCCATGCAATGGAAATTCCACTCTTCTGTTTATATCTGAGGTTTCTCTTCCCTTCCTATTTCTCCCTGGGAATCAGGGCAGTATAGATTCTTGCTCCACTCCCATGGCTTTGTCTTTGGGGTTTTTTTTCTGAATTATTTTCCCCAACTGCACTTCCACTGAGCAGCTGTTTGTGTTTAAAAACCACCTGCACAAGTAGTTCTGTTTTCAGTGGAGGGAAATGTCACTTGTAAAAGGAAAAAGCCCTAAGGTGTTGGAGTTTGCTGAGAGTTTTAATTTGATGCGTATTTTTTCCTACCGATTGATGAATGTTCGAAGCGCAGCTTTAGCCCTCAATAACTAATGAGACTGGGTGGTACTAACAGTCAACGTCTGGCACCATGATGTGGAGTTAAACTGACTCTGTCTGATGAAGGCAATTTGGTTTTGACCCAGCAGGAAAATCCCAAATATCCTGATTTCAGCAGAGGAGAGAGTGAGAGACAAAGACGTATTTCCATAGAGAGTGAGACTACTGGGCAAAAGGCTGAGCTCTTGCATGGTTGGGCGAGGACTAAGAAGACATGATGTGTGCGGGACATAAAATTTCCTAGGAAAGGAGAACGGACACCAGGGGAAAATCTCACCCTCATTTAAAGCCCATGGGAATTTTGGGGACTTTTCCTGAAGGGCTCCTGAAGTGTAATGGGGAGTGATAACATTATTTCCCAGCCATCACTAATCTCAAGGAGCTGAGGTTTATATTACACTCGTGTATTGTGCTGAGGTGTTTGTGAAGCCATTGAGAGCAGCCAGAAGTGGCCTGAGCTTGTCCTGGCCCCGGGGAAGCCCTGTTTGCTCTCTCCATGGGCCCTCCTCAACCTTTCTCCTGCTGCTTCTCACGCCATCCCACCTCCTGCTCCTCCTTCATTCTCCCCTGTGTGGCATTACTTTAATTTAGGTTCTTTTAAGATGTTATTAATTCTTGAATTTTCAGAGAATTATCTGGACTGGGTCCCCAAATCCTCTCTGCTCTCCCAAAAAGCACCTTTGTGCTTGGTGCTGCCTCTGCTTGGCAGCGCTGGATGCTCGTAGGACAGAAACCCCATCAGGCCAATAAATGCCAGCAAATCCTGGCTTTCAGCCCCTGTTGAGGCCATTAGATGATGATTTCTTGCTGCAAAGCTGGCACCAAACCTCCCTGAACTAGTGCTACAGTAGAAGGTCATTTCTGTGTCAGTTTATGGGGACCAGCAGCAGTGAGAATGGCAGCAAGCTAAGAAAAAAATTGCACTGAAGTTTGAAGAAATTCACATCATTATTTTTCAGATGTGTTTAGGACTTAATGAGTTTACTTGTTCACTCCACCATCCATCTGATCCAAACAGTTTGAAGAAATTATCAGTACCTCCCAACACACATCAAGAGAAGCCAGGCTCTCTGCGTGTCTCAGCAAGACAACTTCTGGAGTGGCATAGCAAACGTTTTCAGTTTTGATCCTCTGCTGACTGGTTTGCTGCTTCTAACACCTCCCAGTCTTTCCCTCTCTCTGTCTACAGCTTTTCTGTCCATAAATCGTGGTGGCTGAATCCTCCAGCTGGAGTTTGGGTGTGATAATCAGGCTCCTCCTTTCTCCATGCCAGCTAGACTCCGTTGCAGTAAATTGGAAACTGGAGAGGGCTTGGCATGCCATGGCTTGTAAAGTCCTTGTAAATGGCTACTACAAAAAAATTTCCTAATGGAAACAGCACTGTGCTTTAAGTTTAAAGTAGCTTTGATAGGAAAGAGAGGTAAATATACGCCTTTCTACCTCTGCGGGTATATTGTAAATGCCAGACAATGGAAAACCAGTAAAGAAAAACTAAAAAAAGTATCTGAGAGCAAAGAAAGCACTTGGGAAGTTAGACTTGCTTGCTTTTTGGCTTGTATGTCAGCTAAACTCAGCAGGTTCTTCAGACACAACTGGTTTTAGCACAAAGGCCACAGCTGGGTGTTGCTCGTGGAGCTGCTTTGATGTTGTGCACTGATCGAAGCTGCTTTCACCACACAAGACCTGCTGGAATCAGCAGGGGCTGGCAGCCACTGTTGGCATTTTAGGAGAGCTGCCTAAGCATAAAAGCAAAATGTTTTCTTGCCACTTAGTGCATCTTCTTGGGCTTTAGAAATTGGTGAAGACTTTGGTGGAAAGCATCTTGCTGGTGTCCTGGTCATTATGACAGGCTGGAAAACTCCCCACATGGTTTAGTCATGAGGGTGGCAGGCACATCTGGGATGTGTGAGAGGGAAGGAAAAGTGTGGTAGAAGACGAGCTACTCTTGCGGCAGAGGTTTGATGCAATTAGGAAGCAATGCCAGGACTGTGTCCATTGGGAGATTTGGCCTCTTCTCTCCTTCACCTGCAAAGGCAGTTTACACCAGGTCATGCAAGATTTGGGCCCAAACTGATGTGAGCAGGCTTAGAAGGGCATTTAGAGCTGAGCAAGAAGGCAGCGGGCCAGGCAGGTGTACAATATGGCCAAATGGGTGGATGAGTCCATAAGGGAAAGTGCTTCTGTGTCCCCCTCCTGCTCCCCGGACGCAGCTCACCCTTGCACAGGCCCTTGCCCCACCACACAAGAAGCTGACTCGGGCAGAGGAACTCTCAGAAACAAATCTTCAAAAAAGCCAGAGTTTCCTGCCAAATTAGCTTCCTGAGCTGGCTTCCCAGGGCTCGAGATAAGCAGTGAGCTGGTTCCACAGAGAGGCCAGGAGAGTTCATCCTGATCCTCCAGCCCCCACCTCTCAAAGAGCCCGCACAGGCCACACCCAGAGGGTGGTGAATCTGCAAGTACAGAAGAAATGCAGTGCAAATAGGGAAACCATCTCTCTCCTGGGAGCATGAGAGGTTTTTATGCTCCACACAGCAGCCCGGAGAAGTACGAACCCCCATAAAAAAGCCCAGAGGTCCCGATCTTGAGACCCAGTGGCAAAGCAACTGAGGGATCCCCAGGAGAGGAGCTCTGACTGTGACCACTGTCCTCAGGGGAGGTGGCATTGGTCTCCAGGGCTGACGAGGACACTGTTGTTGTGCTTATATAAAAACACCCAGCTGTAAAACCGGAGCTCAATGTTTGCAGGGTAAAGAAGTGACTTCACTGGGAAGGCTTCCTCACCGGAGCTGAATGAATAGTGGGCAAATCCATCACTGCTCCTCACCCACCATTCGTGTGGGTTATCTTTCTATCAGCATTCTGCTAATCACCGACTATCAGAGCTTTGTTTGTGTAGATGTTGGGGCTTAAATAGGTCTGAATACAATTTCAAACATTATACTGATTTATAAATGTCACCGTGTACAATCACGGAACAAAGAGAAGCAGCTCTGTGAAACCTGCATGGCTAAAAGTTAAATAGGTTGCAGGCAACCCCAGTGATGTGGGCTGGTTTGCCAAAGGGCAGTTATTTGCTGAAGAAATCACCATGTAATATTTAATACCAGCAGATGACAGCTTGGCTTCAAACGTTTCACAAAAGCAGTGGAGAAAGTGCTGTGGACAACCTTTTTGTTGCTATTTCAGAGCATAAATTCTGTTTGTGACTGCTTGCAAAATTTCTGTTGTCATCTGCTCATGCAGAACTTCTCTGCAACACCTCCACAGGCAGGTGTTCTTAGTGTATATATAAATTCATCTTCGTTGTGGCCACTGGTGCCACAACAAATGTCATTCCAAACAAACTCCTACAGGCTGCATTGGAAATCATCATTTAACACATCATTTGGAGTAGATCAGAGTGAATCTCATGCAACCTGACCGTAATAATTCCCTACTGAAATGACCTCTTTTTTAGCATTTTGACATTAAGAATAGAATCGAAGTCCTTTAAATGTGTGGGTGCTTCGATTTGGGGCTTCATTGTCAGGAAATGATGGGTTATAGTGTGATGCCTAATTGTTATCACATATCACAAAGTAAATCACAGTATTTCTAGATACTGTTACTTCTGTATACGAACAAGAAGTACATGGGCAACCTGTTCATTTGCTCTTTTATAAAAACTCAGTTTGCTGGGTCCAGGAGGGCTGCCCAGAAGTAATTCTCTCTGCTCTACCAGCCCGTGCAGGAGAAATCCAGAAGATAGGATCTCAAACCATTTGCTGACATTTCCCTGTGGTCAGTGTGGATGCATAACTTTGCTTTTATCAGCTGATTCCATTCATGCATTGAAAGTAACCGTGCAGTCCCACGTCCTGCATGCAGAGCTGGTGCCCTGTGGTCTATTTTTGGAAAGGCTTCATGTCTTACCAGGAAAGTAGAGAGATACTTCTGAGAGACAACACTCCTACCTTTTGTCTTGATTTATAGCACAAATTATAATTTTAAACAGTATTTTCAAACAGATAGGATGAGCTGTGCCTCTCCTTTGTTTCCAGACCATGCATTCAAGGTGGTTGTTTTCTCTCTTGTCTTGCTCTCTGCTCTTGCGCACCCCACACAGTACTCCAAGGAGCTAAATGACAGAGCAATAACTCTTGGTAGCACCCACCGTCTATCTAACCTATGTTTTCGCTCCTACTTCAGAGTCAATGCTGCTTTAGATATAAATCAGTGCTTTTGGTTCAGTGCGTTCCTGTTCCAGCGCTTTCGAAAGGGTGTGAACAGTCACATATTTATTCAGACTTGTGCCTTCTAAAGTACATGGCTGCTGTGGCAAACTCTTCTGGGTTGTTTGTTTTACGGCGCTATTAAAGAGGGCGACGCCGGCTAATGCCAACTGATGAGTTCAACTGTAAAATTATGGTAGCGTGAGAGAAGAAACAGCAGAAGAGACGGCAAAATTCAGGAGAGCAGAATTCCACCAGCGTCTAGCCTGTGCTCTTCTGTGGTTTATAAAAAACCCCACATATTGCCCCACCACTGTCCCATTGTAAGCAATACCAGTTCTGTGCAAATATCTGTTTTATAACATGTTTATCACAAAGCAGTGTGGGCTGTACACCAGGTAATGTTCCTTCTCTGGCTGCTAAACAAACACTTGAATTGGTACTTTCTCTCTGTCTAAAGGCAATCAGGGTTTTTCTTTTGCCCTCGGTGGGGTCAGGATTTAATGATGGGAATATTTTATGCCTCTGCCCTGCACTTTGAGCACTTCTTTCTGGTGACTTTACAGTGGATCTATCTGTCTGTATGATCCTGGTTGTTGTCCTCGGTCCAGCTCTGATATCTCCAACATGCTAGAGGTACCTCCTTTACTTCCAGAGATTCACCATACATATCCCACATCTGTTAGTGGGCTTGTTGCTGTGACACTGCTTTAGGGAGATAAAATACATTTCACAGAATTGCAGTTCCTGAAGCAATGAAAGAACGAAAGTAATGAAAGAGGTCTTACTGAGCTCAAGGAACCAAGTCCCTTAATGCATAGCCAATAGGTCCCTCAGTAAAAGTGTGTGCTCAGCTAAGCCCTGAATATGGACTACACATCAGAACATGAAATACCCAGAAAACCACGATTTTTAATTAATTGGCTGTTTTTCTCTTGAGTGATGCTCTGAAAAGATGTTTCAACCAAAACCTTTCAAAGAAAAATATAATTATGGCAGATTATATTTCTGAGGCTGGACTCCTAGGAATAAGATGCTAGCTCCGCACAGAGCTGATGACCATGGCCACACTGGGTTTACACTGTGATCATAGGGCCATGGAGCAGTCCTGGGGGTAAGCCCCAGATCCCCTCAGTGGCGTCTTCCCCTTTCCCACTCCTGCCCTCTTCCCTGACATGGCCTTTCGTTTTACACAAAATAATTGGGCACAATCTGGCTTAAGTTGCTCTGTTGATTAACTAAGTACCATAGATACCAATGTGGTTGGCTGGTGCTGTGGGAGCTCTGGTGCTGCAGTGCCTGCTTGGCTAGGGGAGCCCCAAGGAGGGGCAGAAGGTCTGGTTGTGGTGATCGCTCCCCAAACCTCTTGTGTTTTGAAGGGAGAGGCTGGCTGGCAGTATTTGGCATGTCCCTAGCTATGCAAACAGCATCAGCTCCCCATCCTTCAGTGCTCCCACGGGTTCATCCTTGTGCAGGTGCCAAACCTCACTCCGAACCTCTCTGGAACATGGCCCTGAGGGTCTCATAATTGTGTTTTGTCTCACAATTGTGTTTTGAGGCAGGTGAACAAGGCAATATTGGTATCAGACCAGCTCTGCAGCCTCCTGGGGACTCTGCCCAGAAACAGCTAAATATATTTTTCCTAATATATTACTTCACTGCACCAGCAGCAAGATACCATCTTGCCCTTTGTGTTCGGGCTGGATGACATTTTCTCCTCTCCCAAGTAGCAGGCAGGACGGCCCCATCCTGTCCCGCGGGCAGAGAGGAGCGGCACAGCCCTCGGCCACTGCCCGGCAGCTTGCCCAGATCTCCCCCTGATAAGGAGCAGGGAGCTGGGAAACTCCAGGCTAGTTTTCTGTTTCAGTGCCCAAACTGGCTGTGTAGGTGTGATGTTCTGGATTTGAGCTTGAAAGGGATTATTTCTAAGTACTGAGTGTACTGTTTATGGAATAGCACTTGGCCTTGCCTTGCTTCCCTGGGAGCGTTGGATAACAGGCATTTCTGTCAATACTCGTTTTGGTTTATTTGACTCGTTATTAAATGTGAGCAAACATTTGCTGATGTCTATGGATAGATACATGTGCTGTGCTTACACCTCCCCACGCACACGCTGTATTTCATTTGCTACTCTGGAGCCGGGAGCACTGGAGAAGAGTGGCAGGAGGAAGGGCAAGCAGCTGGGTGCTGCCATGACCTCCTCTGCCCTGCATCTGGAAGGGGTTTGAGAAGGTCGCTTACATCCTTCCGAACACACCTCGTATCACCAGCTGATTTGCCAAGAGGGTAATTTGAAAAGAACATCACTTTGGGTAATTACAAGGTTTGTACTTTATAGTCCTCACCCCAGCTGAAGCCAAGGTCTGCAGCAAGGACAAGTCTAGCAGCTGGATTTACACCTGGATAGGCTGGGTCTTTTCGGTGGAAGGTTGGGCCTCCCATGTGCAGTCTGAGTGTAAGGTTCCACTCATCTGAAAGCTCCATCAGTTGCTTAAATACTTCATTTTCACAGCAAATATTGCAGAATTTAATGTATGAATGGAGCCAGTGACTCATAATCCTTAAATATTGGAGAGTCAAATATTCACCGATGGTAACTCCAAGCTCCACAAAGATTTGACATATCTTGGCACAGTATTTTTGTACGTATTGATAATTAATGAAATGAAACAAATACGATTCTGTCTGAAGCAGTGATATACCGCAGAAAAGAAGGGGTACAAAGTGCCCCCAAACATTAATTATTACCTAATGTACACAAAAGGGGCACAGCCACCATTCGTACACTGGTACCATTAAAACCAAAGGATGTTGTTTTAGGATCGGACCAAATTGTTTCATTTTGGGGGAAGTCTTAAGCAGAACCTATGCATTTATGGGGTTTTAAGAGTTTGGCTCACGTTTACTTTGGATTTTTGTGTTCCCTTTCATCCCCTTTTGTACTTCCTTGGATAAAATCCAAGCAGGCAGAGTAACTACAGAAAAGCTGTTCTCACCACAGGGAAATAATGTATTATGCTAATTCCAATTAAAGGAAATTTCTTAAACTGCAAATATAGCCTTCAAGAGAGAAATGAAAAGTGTGGAAATTAACATTCTTGCCAGGTTTCCAGCTCAGTTCTGCATACTCAGGGGGTTTGGGTCAGGCTCAGATAAGCATCCAAAATTTGGGGACGTTTATCCAAACCTTATTTTTGAAGCTTCTAAGTTCACTCCTGACTAATCATAATGGAGTTAGTGGTAGCAGGATATGAATGTACAACATTTAGGTTCAAAATTGGCAGCTCCTCATCATTTCACAGCTAGGAGCCTTTGACCAAATATCAACTCTGCTAACCAAAACAAAATAAAATAATGCCTTGACTTGGTTTCCAGCCATACCACCTTGTGCTACAGCCCTGGAAGATCTTCCAAGCAGGGCTGGGCCAAAGCAGGTTTTGGCTGGGGGACCTCCCAGGAAAATATTGGTGTTACTGGAAGCATCCCTTGTGATTCAGGAGGTGACACTTTCCCTGGTCAGTGTTGAACCGGACTGTTATGTGTATGGAGGTGTTCTTTCAGACTTGAGAAATTTCAGAGGGCTGGTGGGCCATTTTAGATCGTCTGAAAGGCTCAGATGTTGATTCCACGTTCACCTAAAATGTTAATGTAATAACAAAGTGTTACATGGGCAACAAGTTCCCAGCTGGAGGTGGCACTCCTCACTTCGCTGGCTCCCTGCTCCATCCCCTGCTGTTTGCCTGCTCAGTCATGAAGGACGTGAGCTCCCTGCAGAGTTTAATGTAGAAAGCATTTGGAATATTTTTTCAATGAAATGAGTGGAAGATCACTGAGGGTCATGAATGAAACAGGCTTTTTTTCTCTGTTCGTTGCTGCTTTTGCCATCACACCCTTTCCTGTAACGATAGCAGAAGGGAGCTGTGTCTTGCTGCCCTGCTGTAGGCACCTCCCAACCTAGTGTACAATTTGCCATAGTGTAGCAAGCCATAATATTAGCTGAGGAGATGCCATAGATCTATCCTTGATGGCTATCTCCCTTCAAAACACCACCAGGCTACCCCCCAGCCACTCACCTGTCTTTTCATGCTGTACATGTCATTATAGTCAAGGGATGTCCCTTTAAATAGGTATATCTGATTTTTATTCTGGCATTACAATTCATGCCAGGAACAAATCCATCCAAGTGCAAATTCTTCCCTAATAAAAAAGCACTGAAATGTTCAGCGAAGCTGTACCAGGAATGTATCTGACCACATGGAACTTGGATTACAGGTAGACACACTCTATCACCTAAAACCCCTTCAGATTTGCTTTGATTTACCTCTGAATTACAGGTAGATTAAATCTACAGGATTGCAATAGAAGACATCCCATTGAAACATCTGTTTTAAAGGAAAACAATTCTGACAATTGACAGTAGCAACAGACATTATAAAAACACATTAAGATATGTTCAAAATGTATTTGAATATAGTCCTTATGGCTACAGAACACACTGGGATTTTTCAGAGTTCACTGATTACTCATTCAAGACATTTTGTGAAATACATTTCATTAAAACATTGCTTATATTCTTGCCATTTCTCTTGCATCTTCCTCCTGAAATCAGTAGAAATAATCGCTTACTTCCTACCAAACGCTCTATTCCTCGGTAACATAGATGCACAGCTGCGGAAGATTTGTACAGTAGCAATGTGACAGCTTAAACTAAGCACCTGCTTCCATCTAACGGAGATTTGGCAAGATGCTAGCTTCCATGTTGCTCGTGCCACTCAGATGTCAATTTTTTCTTCATTAGGCCAATATATCAGCGAACTCCACCATGCTCTCAAATTCGCATCAATCTCCCATCACCCTTACTCTTTTTTGTAGCTGCCTTTTCCTTCCAAGGGAAATGAGCAACTCTTCGTACAATGTTGGTTTTTTTCTCTTCCCAACACAAATCAACACGCAGCTCCTGTTAGAATTTGAAGTGGGTATTTATGCTGGAAAGTGAATTTTGTTCGTGTGTTCTGTAGCATCGATGCTCCATAGCAGCTGCATCACCAGCATTTTGGCATCCTGCAGGATGGAAGCTTGAGGGGCGTCCCTGCCCAACACATTCCGTAATTATCGATGTCAGAGAGAGGTCTGTAATGATGTGACCAAGGGAGAAGGAAAAGAGAAAATCTGAATTGCCTAATGCTGGTAGAAATAGCTCTTGGGAGTCATAGTTGTAGCTGGGTTTGGTTTTAGAAAAAGCAGGAACAGCAAAAATCTGTTCAAACGGTTGTGAAAAAGTGATGGGCTTCTGTAATTCCAAGGTGAAAAATCGGAAAATCATGTAATACATGACTGTTGATAACTGTGAGAGGAACAAATGCTTTCCATCCCAAAACACGTTGTACCATCAGTGGTTCAGCAGCTCCTATTAAGACATTAAAAAGAAGACATTTTTTATTATGATTTCACTTATCCTTCCTTTGTGTTGCCTTTTACCCTAAGTTCTTGAAAGGTCGTAAAATAGAGAAATGAAAAAAAAAACCCACCAAAGTGCAGTTTTATTAACTTTATCTTCCAAACATTACACATTGCTTCAAATTTTGTACGGTACATAAAATGTTTTGCCTTGCTGTATCATGTGTACAGAACTTCAAAAAGCAAATGAGACAGCTCAGAAAACATAATGGATGTGTAACAACAGCTCCTTAGATCTCTTGTTTTTACCATAGCATCTTTTTTTTATTATTATTCCTAAAGGTGCTTTTAACATGATATCTAAAGCTGTTTATGAAGTCATTTATTTTTTGCATGGTGATAGGTATTATTTTGTGATTAGCTCACGGTTCCTAGCTTGCTGTAGTGTGTGAGCAAGCCCCCCTGAACCGTTGTTTTGTCTTCATCAACCCTTCTTGTTTTCCTTCCTGAAGGCATTCACCCTAATAACTTCCATTTCACGGTTGCAGTACATCCTTGCTCCCTTCGGCACCTTCTGCAAAAACGTTTTGAAATCCTTGCATTGGTGCAGAGTTCAGCTCTTTTTTTTTCTCAGTCGTAAAGAAGTTTTCCTGTTTGCATCAAATTCATTCATCACATGAATTTCTGCTGATGGGTTTTAACCACTTTTGCTCCACATCCTGTTCCAGGGGGGCGCAGCGGTGCTGGGCAAGGGCTGGCAGCGGGCGCGCGGTGTGCCAGCAGCAAGCACGGCGGCACAGGCCAGGTCTGCCCCATCTAGCTGGAGCTTTAGGCAGAGCTGAGTGGCTAAATAATGATTTAGGTGAAACCTCACCTGGAGCGCTGTGTTCAGCTCTGGAGTTTTCAGTACAAGAGAGACATGGGCCTGTTGGAGTGAGGCCAGAGGAGGCCCCAGCAATGATCTGAGGGCTGGAACCCCTCTGCTGGGAGACCAGTTTGAGAGAGTTGGGGCTGTTCAGACTGGAGAAGAGAAGGCTCCAGGGAGACCTTCTTGCAGCCTTTTGGCACTTAAAGGGGACCTATAAGAAAGATGGGGACAGACCTCTTAGCAGGGCCTGTTGCGACAGTCGTGAGCGGTTGTGGGCTCGCAGTGGCCCAGGTTGTCCAGAGAGAGATGGTCGATGCCCCTTCCCTGGAAACTTTCCAGGTCAGATTAAATGGAACTCTGAGCAACCTGCTCTAGTTGAAGATGTCCCTGCTCAGTGCAGGGAGGTTGGACAAAAAGTCCCTTTCAACCCACACCATTCTATAGTTCTATGATTTAGTTTATTTGAGGCATCTCTAGTGCATCCAGACACCATTTATTCTGGTGCAAACTGGTGTGAGCTCAGCAGGAACCGTGGCTTCACTTAGCCTCTCTGAGCTGCTATCATTTGCATATATGCAACACAGTGAAGTTAACAGGATTTCCCGGCCACGCTTGCCAGCAGTGGCAATGGCACTGGTTTCCTCTAGTGTGTCAAGCAGGTCGCTGTTAATCAGTCATCGTCAGGAGTTTCATGCCAGCTACTCTGCTCATTCTGCTGCTGCGTGCAGGGAAGGTCTTCAGGTGCCAGCATGGGTCCCAAAAACCTTCGGGAGTAAAAAGAACAAACTTTATCATTCAGTGCAAAAGTTTGTCCACTCCGTATCTTCATAACCCAGCACAAAAGGAAGTTTGAAAGCACGGCCACTGGGTGAGAACTACCCGGCTGCGTTGTCTGCGCTCAGTCCCTTGCAGATGGCAAAACCTCTTCAAAAAGTTGGCAGGTGGCTCCAGATCCAGCAGGAGCAGTGGAGTTGTGGCATTAGAAAAGGAAGTTTATGAACTTTATCCTTGTGTATTAATGACCCTGGCAGCTCTTTGCACACAAAGCTTCTCAGGACACAACCGAGCGTGTGCCCACTGACATTGTGTGCAGAGGCCAAAGGGGATGGTTGCGGTGGGACGCTGCTCAAGTGGCCTGTAAATGCTGGGAAGCTTGGAAGCAAAAGTGCAGAGAAGAGCTTGATAAATTAGATGATGTGAAACTGAATCACTGCACAGAGATGAATCAAAATTATAAAATCAATAGGTATTGATCTGTATATATCACACAAATAACTGTGCCTGAAGAGGTGCCCAGATTTAACATGCTGATTATATGGCAGTCAGTAGAAATAACTTGAGATCTAAGGAGCTATTACATTTTAGTTGTTCAGTGCTGCAGCTGAAGCTGATAATATCTTAGTTGAAATCTCTTTTAAATTTTTTCCTGCTTGAAGTTCTTGGTAACAAGTATATTTAATCAACGAACCAAAACCGAAGAACAGATTTTTGGCTTAGCAAATACTCTTGAGCCATCCAAAGCTGGAGCCTCAACACTACAAATTCTTCTAAAAATATACACCTCTCATTTTAACTCCCATTTGCTTTTACTACTGGCCTTGCTTACACAAGCCAAGGTCACTGCACGTCAGATGTGCCTGCTGGCCACTTGGCTACTGACAGGAGTTGCAAGGAATCACCTGGTGCTTCATCGTCTGTGGTCACCAAACCCTTCATGTGGCTGGTTGGAAATCGGGACAACAACAGGCCACACCCAGAGGGTTCATATATTATTTATCAATATTATATTATTCATTTTTATTATATATGATTCATACCTTATTCTTTTTGTACCCCTCAGCCTGGTGGAGCTGTGCTGTATTGAAAGGAATATAAGGATTTGCTGGAGTTTGGCGGTTTCTGGTCAGTCTTTGCATCTGGCATTGACCTTCCTCCCTCTGCCATCAGTAGATGTGTTAACAGAGGAAGGATCTGCTTAACTCTGTGTGGCGAATAGCTGTCATTATTATTGCTTTCTTCAAGATCATCATGGTGCTCTTTGTCCCCACATTTTGCCTGCTAAGCGGAGGGTAAATACAAACCTAATCGATGTGTAAAAAGGCTTCAGATCAGTTACTTGTCATACATGGGCAAGCATAGTCTGAAACTGCTGCAGAATTACTTCCCACCTTTATTCATGGGTGGATAATGTCCATTTTCCTTTGCTGGATTAGATATGCTGAGTAGATTTTTGGGCATATAAGTGATATTTTGGAATGAGACCCTCACATTTTATAAATCATTCAAGACAATTCAGTTTCTTCTTTCTCTGGAAATATTTCCTGAGCCACAACAACCCATTTAAACCTCCTGTTTTCTGTTTGAGATGAAATTTATGAATTAACTTAGAGAATTAAATAAGAATTAAATAATTCAGAAGTACTAATGAGTCTTACAATTCCAGCTTTCATCTTTTATAGGATTGTTAAATATACCCCAAGCACTGGGAAAATTGTGGTCATTCATATTGTGACATACATTCACACTTTATCGCCCAAGCTGACACATTTCCTTCGTGCAATACACAGCTGGTTTGAGCTTCTCTCCATGGCGCCTGGCAGGAGAGCTTCTATCTTCAGTATATTTCTGGAGGTGTCACAAATATTACATTAAAATGACACGATGTACAAATACACGGCATATCCTGTGATTCCTGCAGGATCTCAGAAGCACCATGCTTGGGCTGGATCCAGATGACATCCAGGGCTGCAGTCCTGATGTGCTCCAGCATGCCAAGTGCCAGCACCATGTCCCAGCTCCCTGTCCTGGGTCTGAAGGCAGTGGGGGAGATCTAGGACTGGCTTTCATCTGGAGATGGAGCAGTTCCTCCATCTACAGCCCTGAGCTGAGAGTCCTGTACGATCCTGGGACTACACGGTAATTTTGGATGGATACTGCATTCTGTTTGGGCTTCATTAATAATTTTGGCCACCAGTTTAACTCCAAGGTAGCCAGCTGGTTTATGTCAGTGGTGTCTTCAGCATTTTGATTTGCTGGTGCTTCCCTGGTGAATATGTGACCACCTTTCCAGGCTTTGATCTCACTATAATTCCTTGAAAAGCCGATAGAGACAATCACCTTCCTCACTCTTACGATAGCTCCCTTAACTTCAATGAATCTCCTGCTTTGCCCCACATGAGGATCTGTTCTGAAGGACGCACAGGGAAGAGTTTTTGTTAAGAAATACTATTTTCTTATGTATATTCTTATATGAGAAACATCATTAAGAAATGCTCTCAAGTGTCATTTTTACTATACTGCACTCTCAGCAATACAGGTCGTACAGTCTCCAAAATCCTTCCTGGTAGAAAGAAACCTGTTCTTCACATGTTGACTCATTTTGCTTCTGTGGACCTCAAGAAATTGTAACTTGTCTTGAGCACATGCCCGTGTCTTGCTGGATTTTGCAGTCACCCAGTGAGATTCAACAGTGGCCAGCGTTGCAATTGGGGCTGTCTCTCCCTGGTTCTGCCCGGTAGGGATCGTGATACATCTTACGTTCTGAGCTTGCATGATTGCTGGGTGACTCCTAGCAAAGACTCGACATCATGAACTCCGTTTCGCATTTCTCCTGCAAGCTTTGAAGGTAGAGTTTTATGTATCCTCCCCAAAAGTGCTTCTACAGGAGGAGCTTCCATTTATGGGACCAATCAGCACAACGTGCTTCTGTTTAAAGGTCTGTTTCAGAGCATCAACTGCTCATTTTTAATGCTAAAATATTTTCCCAGCTAAAAAAAGGCGATAAAATACAATTTCTGCTACAGATGAGCCATATTAAAATGGGCAGAGCTGTTTTAACTGGCAGAGACCAAGCAGACTCCCCCCATTTATCCATGAGAAGCTGAGAACACCAGCGGGTAGATCAGAGTTTCTGTTCATTGCAGTCAAGGGAAAGAAGTAAAAAGCAGCTTCTCAGTGACTGAAAGTTATGGGAAAATATTGCACGAGGTTCCTTCCCAGCCCGCAACTGATTTTCTTCATGAACAAGTCTCCATATTCCATCTGTCAAAACAAAATTATAATCCAACACACTTTTTATCCCATCCACACCAACGGTAAGCTTTTCAGGGCAGACTCGTCTTTATTACTTTTCTACCCACAAAAGCTCCCAGTTTCAACCGGGGCCTCTAGGTGCTGCTGTAATACTAATAATATTAATACTCATAATTCTGCTAGTGGCAAATTTACCCCAACATCTTAGGCTTAAAAAAGTTCTATGGAAAAAATGGTTATAAACCAGTCTCCATCCTCCTTCAAATTCTGCAGGTCATTTTGCATCTGCCAAACTCAGTTTATGGATTGATACGCATCTTATATATTGTATCTGGGGAATGTTTTCTCGATGAAATCTCTCTCAAAATCTGCAGCATGACTTGCGGATAAAAAAGCCACAGGAACAAAAATGCCCGAAGCTGTGCCACTTACCTCCCTCCTCCTTCACATGCACACATGCCCAGGCTGTGGTTTTTTCCCCCTCTTTGTTTTATCAGTATGGTGCTAAATTACCAAGTTTGAACTTTCTTCAGCAAATAAGGGATGCATGCCAGAATACAAGTGCCCTGAGGGATCTTAGTCTTTGGGGGAAAAAGCTCTTAATTTCTGAGTTTATAGGTAGCAGCACTTTCTTGAAATTGGAAAATGTTCAACTCATTTATGAAAGAAATGTGCCACAAGGATATGCTGATGTTCACAGCTATTTCATTAATAACCTATTGTGATCCATGGCTTATGGGACAGCTTTATTTTGACACCTGTATCAAATATATTCTGCCCTTCTCTCCCCCGGAGATTTTCCCGGTGAGTAAAAATCTCCTTGTTGTGCAAAATCTCTTCAGTGCAAACCAGGTAGCTCTGGGAGTAAGATTTTTTTTTTTTTTCCAAATTAATCAGGCACCTTCAGCCATGTGTAACTAATTTATGTGGAACAGCATTTTGAATGCACGCCCAGGCGGGCTGCTGTGCACGCACAGGGCTAGTTAAGCATTTACTGCTCGGGACCCTGTTTTGCACACCCAGGATGGGTGCACACAAACAGCTCTGTCTGACGATGATGGGCAACCTGACCCACTCGCTTGGCACCTATAGTCCAAATACAAATACTTTATGACTTAATCTCAGGGAGGTTGCCTGAGCACAGGATAAGGATCACTTTGCATGTTCCTCCACTGGCTAAATAAATCAGCATTCCTGAATTTCAGTCCTGGGATATATCTACCAAGCATGACTTGAACTGTTGATGAGGATTTTAACCTATTTATCATTTCATAACAAACCCGTAACAATAAGTTGCCCTTCTCTTACCCACATGTAAATAATATCAGCTGCTGCTGGGGCAGCGATGGTTTCTGAGGCAACGTGGATCTTTAGCCTGCCTTTAAGTCTCTCTCCACTCGTAGGCAAACGCCGTGCAATAGGAAAAGGATTAATCGTCGCTATTAGAGCCCTCGCTTTCCTCCGCAACCTTCTCTTCCCAGGGATGATGAGTGAATTCAGCTGGAACAATGTTAGTTCATCAAGTTTTGTGGTTTATCTGAAAATCGAATTGCAGTAATTTCAGATGCCAGCTGACTTAACGCCCGTTTAGTTCAGGTTTTAGACAACTCTGGTCGATGATCACAATGGGTTTAATACGAAATGTAGGTGGGGTGAAACTGTAACACTGATGCTTTCAAGCAGGTTTTTTCTTCCCCGCTGCTGGAGCTGGTTTTGTTGGCTGTCTGCATGTGTGTTTCTGTGTGTAGGATGCGCCTCCACCTCTTCTGAACCTCTGCTAGAACCATCCCCACATGTACATTTCAAACAGCAAATGCAAGCCCGAAAATTTTAAAATGGGTGTTTGCCTTTTTTTTATGGGGTGATAAATTGCTTCTTACTCTTATAAAGTCCACAGGTGTTTATGTCCACTCTTGTACGCCTAGTTAAAACTCTGGCTACAATAGAAATGCTTTGAAAATAGCCAGTCACTCTTAAAATTGATTATTAAAATAGAATTACCTGTTGTGCATTGCATTAGTCTTTGCAGGGTAAAGTTCTGTTGCTTAACCCTTCCGATCCCTTTTGGCCTGTCATTTTGCCTGCTTTGGTATTTTCTTTTCCATCCTTTTGGTTTGCAAATCTTCTTGTCAGACTCTGGATAGTGCAGACACCCAAACGGTGCCCCTGAGCTTGCTGCCACACACCCTTCCTGTGGCTATTCCCAATGCCACAAGGGGCTCTGGGGCTGGAAAAGGTCTTCCAAAGAAGACCCTTGGACTATTTGGCAAATGAGAAGGCTTGAAAATTAGAAGTTTTGAAGAAGTGAAGAGTTAATGGATCCCTGTTGAATTATTCTGCACATACATACAAAGGAAGTCTGCAAAATCTTTTTACTGTGCTTTCCATCTCCCGAGCATGGTGATTTCCCAGGCAATGTTTTTTAGAGTTCTTCCATTTTTAGAGAAGCTTCTGAAAAAAAGAAAAAAAAGTTGTGTTTCCAGGCAGAGAAGCAGTGGCCACATCAGGTGGGAGCCTCTGGCCATCCCACAGACAGCCTCCATCTGCAGGGTCTGGCTGAGATGAGCAAACTGTGGGAAGCAGGCGTGGGCACAAACCTGGTATAGATTCATCCAGTTGTATTTCAGCAAGGATGAATGAGAGTGTTCTAAAAAAATCCAAATCAGACTTTTTTTGGCCATGTTGGTAGGTTTTAGAGGGCCATGCTCAAGGTCTTTTGCTCTTTGAGTGGTTAAGAGAGAAAAGAGCCCTTCCAGGCTGCCCAGTATGTGGGGCAAGATGCAGAATAAGGGCATCACCAATGGAATTTCCCAGATACTCCGGAATTTTGGCTTGCTTTCAAAACACGAGAAAGGTGAAGCACAGGAAAGCACACAGCTTCTGGGTGGACAGGAGGCCAACACCCACATCAATCAGCCACTGCCTTAAATTGCCCTGTCTCTAGTAGGTGTTAAAACAAGCTGGCTAATGTGGGTTTCTCCTCCGACTTTTATCTTAGCCCACACTCGTGCCAAACTCACCCAGCGGGGACTGTCTTGCCCTGTGGGTGCAGTAACCCTGAGTGTGAGAAGGGCCCAGGCTGGATTTGGAGGCTTCCAGACTCTTTTGTAATGGAAGTAATGAACACTGCGAAGGAAAACAGCAACAGTCCTCAGAACCCAGCGCCAGAGCACGCGCCTTGGCAGGGAAACCTGGGGAAAGATTTGGAGGAGGAAAACGAGGAGATTTCTCCTGGTAGAGCTCCCTTCCTGCTGCCTGTGCAAAGAACAGAGGGTGGACAAGCAGCACAGCATCCCCTGGCACCACATTTTGGGGTTGTTTGTGCGGGTCATGGTTTGTTTGCAATACGATGTTAGAACATCTCTTCCTGCTGTGAGGAAGGGCACTTTCTGCAGGGTTTCCAGGAAAATTCACCCAGGCAGCTGGATACGAGTCACCAACCCATATTTATATCTTCTTTATTGATGGAGAAGGTAAATCTGATGTGATTTCCCTTCCGGTGTGCAGTAACACCCGATATCCAAAAAGAGTCAGGCTTTGAACCCCAGGAGCACAGCTCAGTGCCTGCCAGAAAACTCCTTCCTACCAGGTAGCACCTGCTGGGAAAGTTGCGCCTCATCAATTGACCGTGATGGTACCACATCTGCAGGGACACCCTCACCGGTCGGATGGGATAGAGGTGCTGAGACTCTTGAGTGTCCAGACATGACAGTGCTTGACACCTCAGTAGGTTTGTATGCATGAGAGCTGGACAGGACACGAGGGTAGCAGGTCTGCTGGGACCTCATTCACACCACAGTAAGGGGAGATGAGAAAGCAGAGTTGGGCTGCCAAGCTCAGATAGGTTTAAGAAGGAACATGCTATTTTAGAGCACTGGTTTTAATAGGAGAGTAAAAGTGGAGCCTTTCTGCTCAATCCTTGGGTTTAGCTTGTGCCAGTAGCAGCATCGCGGCTGCTCCAGATCATACGAGGGGGGTGCCAGCTGGCAGCGGCACCCTTGGGTGTGCAAAGATGGCTTCACCCACACCTAGCTCCTACTAGTGCCGGGCACTGCTTGCACGCGCCTGCCGTGCGTCTGCTCCATTCGCTGTACGTATTTATTTATCTCAGCAATAAAGTGCCATGCTGGGGGGGGGGGGTCATGCAGCAGCAGGAGGAGAGCTTCTGTGCACAGCGGGGGGCTGCGTGTGCTCTGTGGTTCCCTGAGCACAGCCCCTTCCCCCCAGGAGTCACAGAGGTCCTTCAACTTTTTTATCGCCTGCACATGCACCACTCTAATTTTTTTAGCAAGGATATGGGGTCGTTTATTTTCTTTCCCCGAAGGCAGTCGGTATTTTCAGCAGGGGGTGTGTGTCTTTTCTACACGCTCCTCATTTCAGACTGGTAAATGGCCCTCGCTGCCTGGCTATGGAAGGGGGATAACCCAGATGGGTGTCCCCAACCCAGCTGGAGGTTTGGAGCTTCGCACCCTGCAGCTGCTGAAAAGGATCCCCCTCCACCGGCGGGGTTCCCCGCTGCCCTGGGGAAGGGGGTGCCGCTGATCCTCCCGCATCCCACAGACAGGCTGAGGGGAGAGGAAACCCACCCTCCAGCAGTGCCGGCAAAGCCAGCCTGACCCGAGCAAATGAAAATAATCAAAAGTAATTAGAAGCGTGCTGGACTGCTCCTCGGAGATCTGTGCGAGAGAATAAACATGCCGGAGCCCTCCAAGCCACTGCAAAGGCCCATGTCTGAGCTGTTAGGTGCCCTGACCTTGTCCACATAAAGACGTGATTTATGAAGTGCAGGGCACAGCAGCAGGGCTTCTGTCTTCTCCAGAAGAACCAAATTACTGAGGTGGAGATTAACATGCTTTCAGTTGGGCCCATTTCCAGACCAAGGGAAATTTTTTATTTACATTTTTTTACCTTTAATTTCCTTCTCCTCTCCCTCGCTTGAAAACTGCCTTTTGGCTGGGAGGGATGAGCGCGGCAGCATGTGAGGGCAGGAGGGGTGGCGAGGACAGGGCACTGGTGCAGGGAGGTTGCGGCAGCATCACGGTACCCACCGCTGCTGCTCCTTCACGCGAGGTCTGGCTCTTCCCCCTGAAATAAGCAGCAACACTTGTGGTTTTGCTTTATATTATTATTATTATTATTATTATTATTTACTTTTTAAGATGATATCCACAACGCAGGGGGGGAGGAATTAAAAGGCAGAAATCGTCTCTCCTTTCCTGCTCGTCGCTCCTTTCCCAGGTCTGTCCCGGAGTGTTTAGGTATGTTGGAGGGCTGTTGTTTGCTGTGTGTTTGTTTTGCTTTACTTTTCCTTTCTCCCTCCCCACTCACTACATTCACCCAGTGTTTTAAACACTCGCCGCAGTGTTAGCCAGGATGCTCAATGTTGTGTTTAGTCACCTTGAGAAACGTAACATTAAACCCCACTTAAAAATGCGGTTACAAAGTGGCTCGCTCTATAAACGTAAGGATAATATTAAGCCTCGTACGAACATCGACAGCATTTTAAAAAATCGTCAGCGACTCGTCTAATTTTTTCACCATTGTCCTCCGCGGCGTTTGTCCACAGGAAGCCCATTAAAAGTGGACAGTGCAGTTATTTCATCTGGCTTTGGCTGAGCTGCTTTGCTTTGCTTTAATGATGTGCTGGAATGCACAATGCCCATAGGGTCTCCATTATGAGAACTTTTACTTCTGGGACGACCATGAAGTTAAAGGCTTAAAAGAGGCATCAGTTTACAGCCTGGTGGGAATTACTAGCAGACTCGAGCACTAACTCCTTGCTGCCTCCACTAATATAGCGACTTATTTTAAATAAACAATTGCAAAAGGCACCCTGTGGAAATGGGCCTCTCGAAGCGCCTACCAAGCCATCCGAAGGGAGAGAGAAAAGGCTATGGGTGTGTTGGAAATATTCTTAGTTGAAAGAGGAAAAATCGGTATGTGCGTAGCTCTGATGGTTCCTCATATAACGGGCGGCGAGGCAAAGCCCGACCCCCCACACCTCCCCTTCTGCCCCGCCATGAACCCCTCAGGCTGGGGGGTACACGCCTCTGCATCTTTCTCCTCCTCCTTCTTCTTCCACCTCCTCCTTCCCTGAGCTCCAGCCGGAGAGATGCATGAAGGGGAATTAGCCCAAATCTTTGGGTTTAGGGCTTTTTTTTCGCCGCTAGAACGGGCAGCACCGGCTCTGTAGCTGCTCCCAGCTCCGGCCCCGCTGGCGGGGCTCGTCCAGCGGCCGCTGGTGCCGGTCCCGGCGCCGTGTCCCGGCGGCGAGCACCACCCAGCGGCCGCGGGCACGGCCCCAGTGCCGGCCCCGCTTCGTGCCGGTACCGGGAGGCCCTTTTGTTTATCCACCGGCGTTTCCTCCTTTTGTGGCAAAGCCGGGATGGG
>WEIS01020783.1:5055-19648 GCA_013389965.1 Todus mexicanus | reverse complement strand
ATGTCTGCTTACACAAAGGGTGTTTTTAGTGTCTGCAACACAGGCAGCTTAACACTCTCTACATTTCTCTAGCTTTATTAACCTTGAGACATTTCTAAAATTTTCCCTGGATAGGCATAGAGATTTTAGTCTGCTATATTCCCTCCTTTCAGTTTTCCAAACCATAAGGAACCAGTTTCTATGCTCACTTGTGAAATTACATTAGAGGAAATTAGTCCAGTGAGTATATAAGTTATTAACATGAAACAAAATGCAGATTAGCATAACCACATAGACGCTCAGCCTTTAGGAATCCAACAGCACACAGCCATCACTCCATCACTTTTAATGAATACCAGTACTGCAATTCTTATACAAGAAACTTAAAGCACTTTATAATAGGGAACAATCATAGAATGGTTTAGGTTGGAAGGGACCTTAAAGATCATCTAGTTCCAACTCCCCTGCCACCATGGGCAGGGACAACTTCCACTACACCAGGTCTTTACTAGGTAAAAAGTGGAAACCTCTCTGGCTTATTGTCCCCCACTGTTTTCTAGCAACAGAGGCAGTTCCCTATTCACTGTATTCTACCCTCTTCAGTTCTGTAGATCTTTAGATGTGTAAACTTCAGCTTCTCCAACCTAAGCTTACTATAAAGGCTGAAGTGGAAGAACTGCTGTTTGGAAGTATTTCCTGGAATGTTAACATGACATTTCCTTTTCTTAAATTGAACTTTATTTCTAATTTATGTTTGTTTATCCAACAAGAATTATTTCTCCCACCCTCCAAAATACATGGGTGGTTGCCACGTTTTCCTCACATTCAGTTACTCAATCTAGGCATATATAACTTTTTTTTACTCTTAAAAATCCATTTATCAGATTTTTAATCATTTGTGGCTTTTCTGTGAACTCCATCTGGTTTAGTTAACAAAGGCAAAGCTGAAAAAAATACTCCATGTCTTTATTGCTTCATAGCACGATGAAAAAGGTTTATTGTGTTTATTTATTTATTTTCAAGTTCATCTTCATATGCAGTCTGAAATGCTGCAGGCTCATATTGGGTTTGTCCATCATGCTATAATTTGTAGGCTGGGTTGGCATCCTCCTTCACATATTTCACACTTTCCTACTCTTTTCCCATCAACATAATACATATCCAAATGAGCCTCCGCTGAAATTCATCCTTTCCCAGAAGATGCCAATAACTGCTTGGATGATGCTGGACAAGTTCTGGCCAAATTGGTTCACAAGGAATAGTCAGTACACAAAGCCAAAAAAGAGATCATCAAGGGGAGAGATTGGTGATCACCTCCTGCCTGACTACAGAATTTCTTCTAGCCTAAACCTGGATCTGATAGAAAGCTTCTGTGCTTCGTGAAAGATTCTTGGTGAGCTAAGGAGTGTTTAGTGTGTTGTTGACAGTCTGGATAATAACATTTCTTTCTGAGCTAATGGCATCTCTTGTTGCAGGACATTGGCTCTGCCCAGGCTGACTGTGCCTGCCAGCTGCATCGATCGTGTAGACAAATCTCTGAAACATTTGGCTATCCTGAAGCAATGGAATGATCTGGGGTAGCAGCGGGCTGGATTCATACACCTGGAAAACACGCCAGCTCTTGGAGGCAGAAACTGGGTCTTACAGTTTGATTTGAAATACCAACTTTCCTCCTGGCATGAGAAATATTATGAGTTTTTTGAGCTTTGTTTTCAGAGGCTTTAAAAGATATTTTGGATCTCCATTAATTATGTCACTGATAGCTTAGCAGAACTTTGTTGCCACCTTAAGCTTTCTGCAGTCTATTTCTTTATTTCACCGTGCCTTCTTTCATAGCTTCATATTCACAAATTGGCTTATTTCCTTGGATGGTTAGTGGCAATGGAAATACAAGGGAAGACAGCTAGAGCACTCATAAAATTGCAGTCTAGTGCATAACAGTTTAGAGACATGGATAGATGAGTCTAAAAGGGGGGTTTATACCCTATACTGTGGCTTGATGAGAAAAGGAAAAATTCTTTGCCCTGACAGTAACACTTCCAAAATCTCAATCAAGTTTTGTTTAGTGTAATAAACTACTCGTTAATCAAGACTCAGGCAAATCCATCTCACTGAGTGTTACAAGTGTTCCCTGGAGAAGAAAATCATAGTATCAATACATGCTACTGCCAGCCTTGAATATCAAACTCAGCAGAGATTAATAAAAAACAGATACCTGAAAGTTGTCAGTAGGCGGACAGGTTCTCCAAGTCTTGACGGAACTTCTTCGGGTCAAAACATTGAGTACTTGGAAGTTCTTGTCTTGTGAAACACTTTCCCCTTTTGATAATGCTATTTTGAAGTTTTTTTCAGAGCAACTTTCATAGCATCTGGACTTTGTGGACCTGTTTGACTCTGGCAGTTCACATTTAGACCTACAAAGATTGTACTGGTCAACAATTTCCTCCCAGCAGGCATAAACTGTTAGGAGTCCTGGCTGATGATTCTGGATCTGTCTCTTGTTTTTCTCTCATCGACTGTAAAGCTCATCTGTGGTCTCAAACAGTTCTGGATAACATCTTTCCTTGATAACAGCCTCAGTGACAAGGCTGCATTCAGCAGTTGCTTGTTAACTCCTCGGGCACTGTCATGCGGTTCCACTGTGTTAACCTCATTGCCCAGTGAAAATATAAGATTCTTAAGACCAATGGGAAACCAATCTACTGTATTTTCAGCAGTCTGATGATATATAGGCTCTTGTCTTCATCTCTTCAACACAAGCAGCTGGAAGACTGACCTGACTAGTGGAAATTTTTTTTTCCCATCTAATGGAAATTTTTCTGTGAGGCACGATAATAATGTGAATCTAGGAACGATTGGCAGTAAAGACAGATTGAGCAAAACAGTTGAAATACATGCCAGAGGGTGGGCATTCCCCTAGGCTGGTGGATATACAGTAATCACAGGCAGCCCAAGTTGGTAACTCATCAAGGTCAAGGTAGGTTAGCAGCAATGTTTAGAAAATCAGTAGCAGACAAATGAAACTGTCCCATCCCTGTTGATCACAAGGTGAGCCTTCTCTTTCACATGCAGAACTTGCTATTGCCATCCACCACTTTGCCTCTTTTGAAGTAAACTTATCAACAAGCTTAATTTATTTTCAATTGATAGCAATTCTGGATCTACTATTAAGGTGTCTGCCAACATATTAAATGAGGCACTGTGAGAGCAGCATATGACACTGCTACCTGTGAACTTGCATTTTTTATTTGTAAACATCTGAGGAGACTGCTGGCTCCAAAAGCCCTAAGGGACACAGGATTGGCCTGCCTGAGCTCTGACATTGCTTGCCGGTTAGATTCAGCAGGACAACCAATGCTAAAATCTCTGGTGTAAGGAAGACAAGGCTGCTGGCTGGACAGCTCTGTAAGAGGACTGAAGCACTAATTGGTCCATATTTGCTGTCTTTTGGCGTAATCTCCAAGGACTTTTTATTCCCCTGACTTTCTGGAGAAGAGCTGAAAAAGCAGAGAACCCACGTGTGGACATGTAGTTATTAGAGAACATCTTACTGTTTGTTAATGTAAGTTGTCTGACATTGTGTTTCCATTGATTTAAGCATCTAGCAGGGCACAGAGACTTCACATATGCTTTAAATTTTCTTCTCCCTTTACATATATTGAACAAGTAGGTCATGGCTTTACTCCAACCATGATAGTTCTGGCTAGTCTTTAAATAACTCAAAGAGAACTATACAGACTCTGCTGTTACTACTTATGACTTCTACCCAGGCACCTCCTGCTTGTAACATCATTTGCTGTTCAATAGAGAGAAATCCTTTTGGCTCTGCTGGGGCTTAGAGACTTTTTGTGCAGGAAGTGATTAACAATGAGTTTTCTCAGTCTGGGCTTTCTTTGTGTCCATTCAGTCAACAATCAATGAAGATAACTTGAATTCTGTTGTCATACCTCCTACTGCCCGATGGATCTTAGTGCATCATCCCTCCCTAAGCCAAATCGCTTCTGCTCTCACTGGGGCCACTTGCTCTGATTGCCCTCTTCTGAGAGCAATCAGAGAGAGAGAGATGCCCTAAGCTCTGACCTCAGCTTTTCTTTCTCTCAGTCCAGGACTGCCCGTCCTCCTTCAGCTATCTCCCTACAGTTAATGAGCCTCCTCGTTCATCTATTCTGTCTCCCTGCAAGTATTTTTAGCCTGTGATCATCTCCCTTGAGTTGGCTATTTCTTAAGCAAGATTAATGCTTTTTCACATCATCTTTTTTTCATATGTTCCCTGTGCCTTATTACTTGAGACTCTTCATAATTTAACTCTACATCCTCTGAGGATATCCAATGAAGACCTTCTGCACGCAGGCCTTGAGGGTTGTCCAATAGTGTAGTAAGAAGAGGAATAGCATCTACTTCCTAATTTTAATAAGAACAGACTTTTGGTTTACTTCAAAGCTGCATCCCCTAATTTGTTCTACACTGTTCTGTCCTGGTTTCATCTAGGACAGAGTTAATTATCTTCCTGCCACTGGTTCAGTGCTGTGCTTTGGATTTACTGTGAGAATGATGTTGATAACACACTGATGTTTTAGTTGTTGCTAAGTAGCGCTTACCATAAGTTAAGGATTTTTCAGTTTCCCGTGCTGTGCAGTGAGCAGGTGCACAAGGAGCTGTGTGGCACCACTTTTTCAGGCAGCCACACTTAAAACAGACAAGTCACTAAGCAAAAGTCTATGGTTTCTGTGCAAGATCGTGAGCAATAGGGAGCTTTTACCTGAGCCACCACCATTATCAGAGAAGAAGTGATACTCACCTGATTTTCCAGACAGAGAAGCCCTAATGTTTTATTTTTAAAATCATTTTAAGTATTTAGACACTGTCACAAAAAATCACGTTCCAAAATATGCTTACTCTTGGAGCTGCTATTAAATAAAATGTAAACAATAAGTAATGGCTCTAAGCACAGAAAATGAGAAGTTTTTATTGTTTATCGTTAGAAAACCTCAGAGCCATTGAAAAGATTTAGAATTTGTGACATTGTCATTGAACTCAGCCTTCATTTACTAAATCATAGTTAAGAGCAAACGTTCTGTTCACACTTGTTGAACCCTGTTACATTTTCTTGCCAAGGATTTCTGTAAGTGAATGCACAGATATGACAAGAAAGGGATGTCAGGACAGCTGGATTAAAGAGCCACACTTAACTATTCCTGTAGCACCACATACCCCAACCAGGACCATCCTCACACTTGGGAATGAGCAGAGAAATAAGCCAATATACAGCGTCAGTCTAACATTACATTTTAATAGCACTTTTCATCCCAGAGGATGATAACTGTACAGGCTGTATCCATCTGAAAGTCCCACCACTACCACTGAAATCCAGTAGATTGCTGCAAAGGAACTGTTTAGCTGTAGAAAATGGCGACACAGCAATTTACAGCCAGGAACGCAGGAGTCTGACAGAAAGAACAGTAGTGCAGAAATGTGCTGCAGTTAGTCAAACTGGGATCTCTCTGTGCTCCAGCAAGGACCAACACTTGGCAGTGAGGGCAGACAGTGCTGATACAGGGGCCGGGCATGTTCCAACCCTGGTGTGAGGACACAGCAGGCTTCATGGACGATTAATCCTGTTGTGCTGCATGGGGGCTGCCCTTCCACAGTGGCCCACTGAAACTCTGAGTTGGTTGTACCCTTCTCAGCGTGCAGCCCCAGAGAGCTTAAAGCCCCAAAGAGCTCACAGCCTGAGGCAGTGTGGCAGCAGACACCAAGTGCCAGGAGCTGCCCAAGACCGCAGCGTCAATCAAATGCCAAAAGTGGAGGGCGAGGGTGTCAAACCGTAATTTCTGCTGATGTGAGGAAGCTGCTGGCTGAAATGTTAGGAGCCTGTTGCCTTTAGAAATAAATGAAAAAGAACAAGTTGAATCAACCAGTCTGTGGAATAAGAATAATCCTGGGAATCCTTCCAAGGCGAGATGTATGGCATGAGGCACTGGCTCCGGTTCCAGCGACAAGGTGACTGTCTGCTCACCTTGATGCCATCATGCCAGTAAAGAATAATTTACATTGAGATGCTTTTTGTGGGCTATGATAAATGGCTTCATTTTCCTGTAGCTTTCAGTTGAGGTTAATAGTGTAATTTATAAATAGAAATTAGAATGTGTCTGCAAGTTGGTTATTAGAGGCATTTTTAGATTGGTCATTACATTAAAGTAGGAAGGGTGAAAGAACTTGTCCAAAATCGTATGATGATTTATTGGCAAAGCCAATAAATGAATCCTAAATTTTCCTTCAACATGTCCATGGGCATGCTGTAACAAACGTACAGAGACAACTAATGAACTGTCAAAAAGCACAATACAGCTCATGTAAAAAATCAGAACACTTTTTATTGTTCACTGTTAGTGAAAACACAGCATACTACACATGGGAACAGCAGTGCGTTCATGCGAACACACATAGTATTGGAAGGACATATATCCTACAAGTTTTAACTATCTGGCTAAGGGGTTTTCCAGTATATTTTCATGGCTACTCTGCTCATCACAATAGACTTTGCTTGTTATTAATCCAAACCTGTGTACAAGTGTGATATGCTGAAGGATGGTTACAAAGCCTCTAGGAATGAGTGCTTCTGTTCTGGCTCATGAGAAACACAAGGATGAAAGCAGGTGCATTCCCCTAACTGGGATGCAGCAAGAGCATTTCTGAGGAAGAAATAACATTTTCCACAGCTTCTCAGCATACCCGCCAGCCTACTAAAGAGAAGCAATGGATTCCTATCCAGCTTGCATAAGCTGAAGCAATTTGCCAAAACGGAGGCTTCTTGTTGCAGCTGCTGGGGAATCCAGTGCTATGATCCTGGTAGAGATGTTGTTATCCTTTCTTAAGGCATCTATTAGCACAGGATCTCAGCACTGATCTCATGGGCTGTTGCTGTAGCTAGAGAACAACTGACACATTAGGCTGATTAATCCCTGTAGTAATTCCATTAACCTCCTTAATGGAGTTATAACATGGATGAATTTACCCCTCCACAGCAATGTGAGCAGGAATTGCCCTGGAGAGCCTGTAACTACGGTGCAGCAGGGATGTCCGAGGTAAACATTTGTTTGTTTTAGTGCAAAATGAAGTATCCTGATGGGCTGGAAAACCTCCTTGTCTTCTGGGATTTTGAATTCTTCATAGCACTAATGGTGCAGGTGCTGCCTGCAAGAGGGTGATGCATCAGAGCTCAGATATATCACCAGAGCTCTTGGCACCCTCCTGTGTGTCCACACTTCCCTCTCTCTCTCTCACAGGCACACACAGCCTGTCTCATCACACAGCTTCTCAAACACAGACTCTTCATTCACCTTTGCAGCGTCCTCTCCTTGTGCCTCCATCTGATCATCGTTTACCTGCTTGCTGCTCTGTGTCAGAAGGGCAGCTTTGCCTGGACTGCATCACTGGGAAAAAGACTGCTTAAAATAAGTAGCAGAACTACAGTCCTGTCATATCATTGCATAGGGAGCAGATCAAGAACAGAAATGAGAAATTCTGAATTTCTCTTTGTTTTCTTCCTGATTTGCCATCCTGCAGAGAGAAGGTTTACCTGCCACATTAGCCACGTGCATAGCCTGCTCCTAGGGCAGCTTAATTGCATTGCAGTTCTGCCATTAAAGGCTTCTCTGTACTGTGAAGTTACCTCAATATATAAGAGCCAAAAAGGCACCCTGCAAAACCCTCCCAAGAACAGACACCGTGTTTTGCAGTCTACCACAACAGCCCAGGCTCTGTGAAAGCTCCTGCTGCTGTTTGTTAGGGACTATATAGGGTGGCTAATGGGGCTGGGGGCTGGAGGAGTCAGGCAGGAAGCCACAGGAGGGTCTGACTAACTTTTCTGCTAGTTCAAAGACTGTTGCCACATATGCAAGTGTAGTGATGTGACTACTAAGCTGCAGTATCTCTTCATCTACATGGTTTGTGATCTCCTTGTTAATATGCTAAATTTATTCGTTTGATAGCCAGTCCTTTCCTCCCACAGAGGCTGCAATTCTGAGAGATGGAGTAGCCCAGCCCTTCCGTGATTCAGGAGACAGAAAGAGAGAACAGATGAGGTGGTGTGTGCGTGAGATGCACACACCCACCGAGGGATTTTATTTCTCTTTCTGCCTACGGTAGTCACTTCCCACGTTCAACACAGGGATGAGAAGTCCTAGGAGCCACCTCTTGCCAAAGACCTCTTGCAGGTTCTCCCTCCAGGGCCGGGCTCTTACCACCATCCCCTTCCGCACCTGGTATCGCGTCTGCCCACGCAGGATCAGCAGCATCTGATGGCAGCAGAAGCCAGCGCAGGCCAGTCCAATCCCAAGCCAGAGGTAGAGCATGAGGATGACAAACATCTCAGAGCTAAGGAGAGCTCCTGCAGACCAAGAGACAGGGGGATGGAGGACAACAAAAGAGTTTAGACAAACCTCAATCCTAAGAACTGACGAGCCGTCTGTATTCCCTGGGCAGAAGTGAAGAGTTAGAAGCAAAGCATGTTGATTGCTCTAACTACATAGAACCGTTTCATTTGTAGCATCTGATGAAATGGACGCTGCTGGGGAAATATTAAAATGATAATGGTCTCCATACACTTGTCCCTTTGCTGTTAATGTGAGGATCTAGATTACAGGGGTAAATTCATAGAATCATAGAATTGTTTGAATTAGAAGAGACTTTTAAGATCATGAAGTCTAACTATAAACCAAGTACTAAACCCAGCACTGCCAGGTCACCACTGAACCATGTCTCTCAGCACCACATCTAAATGTCTTTTAAATACCTCCAGGGATGTTGACTCCATCACTTCCCTGGGCAGCCTGTTCCAGTGCTTGATAACCCCTTCAATGAAAAAACTTTTCATAATGTCCAATCTAAACTCCCCATGTGCAACTTCAGACCATTTCCTCTTGTCCTATCTCTTCTCACTTGGGAAAAAGAGACTGACCCGCACCTCGCTGCAGCCTCCTTTCAGGGAGTTGTAGAGAGCGATAGGGTCTCCCCTCAGCCTCTTTTATTCCAATCTAAACAACTCCAGTTCCCTCAGCTGATCCTCATAAGACTTGGAACTCTAGACTCTTCACCAGTTTCTTTGCCCTTCTTTGGCCTCAGCCTATCAATTCAGCCTGTCTGGATCCCTCTGCAGAGCCTCCCTTCCCTCAAGCAGATCAACACTCCCAACCAGCTTGGTGTCAGCTGCAAACTTAGTGAGGGTGCCCTCAATTCTCTCATCCAGATCATTGATAAAAATATTAAACAGGCCTAATACTGAGCCCTGGGAACACCACCTGTGACTGGACGCCACCTGGACTTAACTCCATTTGCCACAACTCTCTGGGCCCAGCCATCCAGCCAGTTTTTTTATCCGGTGAAACGCTGCCCATCCCAGACATGAGCTGCTGGTATCTCCAGGAGAATACTGTGGGAAATGATGTCAAAAGCTTTACTAAAGTCCAGGTAAACAACATCCACAGTGTTTTGTTCATACACTAAGTAGGTCACCTTGTTGTAGAAGGAGATCAAGATAGTCAAGCAGAACCTGCCTTTCATAAACCCGTGCTGTCTGGGCCTCACCACCTTGTCACATTTGCTAACCTCCAGTCAACTGGGATGTCCGCAGTTAGCCAGGACTGCTGATAAATGATTGAAAGTGGCTTGGTGAGCACATCCACCAGCTCCCTCAGTATCCTTGGGTGGATCCCATCTGGCCCCCCTGACCTTTGTGTCTCTAACTGGTGTAGCACATCACTGACCATGATTATGGAGGCTTCATTCTGCTTCATGTCCTTGTTGTCCAGCTCAGGTGACTGGGTACCCAAAGGACAACTGGTCTTACTATTGAAAATTGAGGCAGAGAAGACATCAAGTACTTCAGCCTTTTCCTCATGCTTGGTCACTATGTTTCCCATTGCATCCAATGAAGGATGCAGAGGGGGAACGTTCAAGTCAGCCAGAAGCAAAACATGCCTGTAAGATTTCAGAACTATTTTGAAGGATGGTTAATTTATTTAAGGATCTACCTGCTCATCACAATGAATCTAAGATATCTAGGCTCCTGTTGAAAACAGATGTGGATCCTACAGCACGTAGATGCTTCCAGAAGCTTTACTGTATGCATTAATCCTAGGTAGAAAGATTTGGGATTTCTCTCTCTCCCATCACTGTGTATATATATGTATATAAAAGATAATATGTTAAAAAAGGAAAATAAATCAGGAATGACTTTTCTACCATTGGTCAAAGGCAGTTTTCATATGAAGGCCAAAATGCAGTTCAAATTCCTTTTTTAAAGCTGCTGCTAAAATAGTCAAAATACTTTGCAGGTTTGAAGCTCCTAAATCAATTTTCCTCCTTCTGGAAAATATTATTATAATAGCGGATATCAGTGCGTGACCTTTCAGTGTGTAGGCAGATGTAAACCCATTAAAATAATATTCTCTGTGTACGCATATGAATGTGTACACACATATTTTGTGTATATTGGTATATTATTAAACACCCATATTTACACACAGGCACACAAGGAAAATTAAGTATGTGTCAAAACTGGTATAAATAACTGATATCCTCTTGCTGGTTCCTGCAAGGTTTAGAAATTACAAAGCTCTCACATGCTCCCATCCCTGTGGAAGGCCATGGTGGGTGAACTCAGGCAGATGAATGCACTGGTCACTCTAAGGGCTGATAAAAGCAATTCTGATGGAGCACGGATTGCACAGACAGTAGAGGTGTGCTGCCTAAAACAGGTACGTGGCTGCTTCAGGTTTTAAGTTCAGTACAACGGTGGCTGGATAAGCATCTCTTGCTTCTCCTATTCAGAAGGACAGATTAGTCGGTGTCATCTGGTTTTGCAATCTGTGAGTCCCAGCTTCTCTACCTGGCAGTGCTGTAAGTGAGAGATTGGGGCTGACCTGTGACAACCGCATCAAGCTTTGGGCTCAACCAGCAGACCCCTCTGAGGATGATTTGTAAGGACACTGAGTACAGCCTCAAGCTTTCAGAGTGTCCTCACTTGAAAAAAGCATGGGAGTCATTCAGTTTTCTTACTAAATGCAATGTCATCTTTCCCTTCTCATTAGATCCCATTCAGTTCAGTGGGCTTCGTATGCAATACAGCAAGGGAAGAGCGAGCCCCTTAGGATGATGACAAATTCTCATACCAATTCTGTCAGAACAACTTAATCTATCAGGTAGGAAGCCCAGAGCCAAATATGGGCACCTCTGCCCCTTTTTTACTGGGCCAGAGTGTGACAGATTTGTTCTTCCCTACAGATGATATTCAGATGGGATATGGAGAAAGACAGCTATTTTCTTTAGAGCCTTTGCAACAGTGCTGTAAGCTTTATTTCTATGAGTTGCTGAAATTCAACATCAAGAAAGTAATTACCCTTGTTTCCCCTTGCAAATATTAAGCATCTCTGAGCTGTGCTTTCCAGTGATGTGATTTTTTTTTTCAACCTTCTCTTCAGGTTACCAACATTAAGCCTTTTCTATAATTTCTTTCGTGGATCCAATCTGACCTGTGTTTACAAAAGTGTTCTCAATTTGTCCCTCATCACCACAGCCCATTTTAGTCTCGGATTCGCTTTTGTTCTAACTGACCTAGTGTGATCTCAAGCTTATTGCCATACATTATCAATGCCAGAAAAGCTGAATCACAGGCTGCAATTATAGACTCTGGGTCAGGTTCTGAAATGCATGCCTGAGCACAGTCCAGGCAGAACGAGCCAGCTGAAAATTTTCCCAGCATGAAAGCAGAAAACACTCAGTTGACATAAGACCAGGAGATTCACCTCTCATCCTCCTTTACTCCTCCTTCAGCGCAGAGGGCATGATGGAGAAGAAGAAAGGTAAAGTTTTTTTCTCTGCTATAGCAATGCTCTGTTTGGATCCTACAACAACCCACAAGTAATAGCTATGTCGGGTGAAAAATATTGGGTGGACAACCCTTCCAGGTAACCATTCCAGATCGTGGGGTTTTTTTCCTGAACTGGAGGTTAAGTGTGCTGGTAGAAACCCTGCAGGGCCTTCCTCCCAAGCAACCAAGACACCACACACCTGTATATTGCTGTGTGAGGCAGCAGTTCTCACCCTGGCTGAGCTAGAGATTCAGTGGGATCTTCTACCTTTCAAGGGTGTTCTGGGTCCGAGCTCCAAGCTCTGCACCCAGCCCTTTTGTTCCACTCCAACTGCCCACACGCTGTCTTTGGCACTGCGGCTGCTGACACCAGAGCTGGGGCACTTCAGTGGCTCTTCAAACATATGCCAGGACCCAGCTCAGTGCTGATGAGCTCTCAGAGGCAGAAAGAGAGAGAACTAATTCCTTTATAATCTCCTCCCACATCTCTGCTCCCCCTCCCAGGCTGCTGTGCTAGGCAGAGCTTAGGCACGGGGGAAAATCATTCCCAGTGTTTTTAATGTTACTGAAGCTCATGCAACACTATTTATAAAAATTCTTCTACTTGGAAAAATGACTCCATAAAAATGTCATGGCAGGATTTCATGTTTATTGTCTCTCAGTGATTACTGTGACAAATCTGCTAATTTGCCAAGGAGAGAGATATTTGTTTGTTTTCAGATGGCAACCCTGCAAACCCAGCCCGGAATCTGAAAAGCAAGCTGGGGCCTCTCTGGCTTCTGTATTCCCAGCAACAGAGACTCCACACTCAGATCATAATCAACACTTCTGGTCATGGTGCACGAGCTGGGACCTTCTTACTGAGCTCAGCTGAATCTGCGAAGCTAAAATACATGGGATACCTATTTCAGTCTAACAAAAGCTGATCTAAGTGTGCAAGGTATGAGCTGCACAGAGGGGGAAATGGTATTTTTCTGCAGTCGCTTTCAGGGCAGGGTAAGAGTCTAGGCTCTCTGCACAGTCCCTGCTCTGAGACCAGGTTTTATCTGGCCCTTAGGTTTGGATAGAGAAAGGGTTGAGGTTAGAGAGTTTGAGAGCATGTTGAAAGGTGAAGAGGCAAGGCTGAAAGAGCAGAGGGAGAGTTATGGGAGCAGAATGAAGAGAGGGAATGGGAAAGGTTGTGGAGATTTATGGAAAGGCAGAGAGAGGGGAAAGAGGGAGAAGCACAAGGAAGGGCAAGGGATGGGGACAAGGAGAGGAGGTTTTTGCTTTTGATGTGGAGCTCTTGCAAAGAGCAAGCACAGAGAATTTCCCCTCGCTCTCTTCAGACCTGTGTCCTAGACTACAGTCACGAGAGGTGGCTAATCATGTCACATTAACTCCTCTTTTGGTTTCTGTTGCCTGAACCCAAATTCTCCTGTGCTGGAAGGATGGTAAGATCTCAGTAAGTTTGTGTTGCCAGGAGGCAGGAGCTGGGTGAGAGTGGAGGGGGTGAGCGGACCTGAATGAAGAAAATGAGAAGATCTCTGCTGGGATCTGGGGAACGTGCAACTTGTAGGATACAAAACCCAACAGACGCCTCATCTCTGCCTGTAGGACAGGCAAAAGATCCCCCTCACCTGTGGTACAATGAGTGAAATCTCTCTCCTCTAATTGCAACACACTCCCTGCACGACAGATAGTCCTATTCTATCACCAGCAAGCTGGTTACCGGGTGTTTTCCAGTGCATAATGCATCAGGAACAGGGTTGCAGCTGTAACCTGGAGTGGGTCCAGCCTTTATTTCAGGTGAAGCAAAGTCTTTTGCAAAAGCTGTCTCTAGCCTCTAGGACTTTGCTGAACACAGCCGATTCTCCCTTTTGCCCGTTTCCCCACCACTGCTCCCCACGCACAGCTTTCCAAGGGAGATCATGTTCCCCTGACCGCAGGAGCCCTGGAGGAGGAAGACACTCCTCATCTATAGGGAAGGAGTCCTTACCTGAGAAGAACTGGCTGATAGAGTGAGGCAGAAGAGTGAGGAAGGCCAAGGGGTTCGCAAAGGACATGGAGAGCGCAGCAGAAATGTAAGCCATGCCTGCCACCAGCGAGTGGAGGCAAGCCAGGGAGGTGTAGAGGCAGAACATGATGAAGTTTCGCATGTTCCTGCTCCCGATGCAGTTCCCTGTGAAGAAACAGTGGTGGTCATGCCTTTGGGTGACTCTGGCACACAGTCTACAGAAGTGAGTGCTGGGCAAGGCTGAGCCAGGGGACCTGCTTCCATCCAGCCAGTCCGCCACCACTTCGGCTCCTTTGCCCAAGTTTATGCCCTTGCCCAAGTCCTCGGGGGAGTTCTGGATCACAAGGACGTAGTTGCCCAGGGCGTTAGCTGAGAGGAAGAGGAAGAGGGCCCCATGCAGCAGAGCAGGAGAGAGAAGTGGGGTGGTGGAAGGGTCTCTGAACATGCTGGGGATGAAGAGAAAGATCTGGAGGACGAAGGTCACTAAGGAGATGCACAAGAAGTAGGCTGGAGCGACAACATTGAGCAACCTGAGAACTAGCATTGCGGATTACGTTCCTGCAGGGGAAAGCAAGGAGAGAAGGCACATCACCGCTCCGGCTGCACACTTCATCCTTCCATTTCCTGACGGGTCCCGGCCCCGCCGCCTCCGCGAAATGCCCTCCAGGGTCCGCTCCGCTTCGCCGCCGCCCCTCGGTGCCGGCCGGGCCGGGGCAGAGCCGCTCCCCGACGCCCGGAGGAGGCTCCGC
>WEIS01020756.1:345-11614 GCA_013389965.1 Todus mexicanus | reverse complement strand
AGAAACCCAACCTGAGTGCAGAAGTTGATATCCTAGACCCCAAGTTTGTATTCTAGTTTTTGTGGCTGCATTTGATAGCCCCTTTCTGCCCTATCGGTGAAATATGTACAAACACAAGGCTGTTTAGCTTACACAGTAATTACTGCTGGATACTGAGATGTCATCTTGGTAGATACTTGCAGTGTTTATGTTCGTGAAGAGGGTATAGCAGCATTTCCAAGTTTCTCCTAGTGTTGTAGGAAAAGCTGTGTTAGAGGGCAATAAGATGGTCCCATTTTGTGTAACTGAGGGCTAGGAAAGAACCTATTACGCATTATGGAAAATACAGAAGATTGGCAAATAGAGTGAAGTCATCAGCCACCTGGCAAGGCCTATATTCATTTACTCTACTGGGATGGTCAATTTTTTAAAACTTAAGTCCCAAATAATATTGAGTCTCTGTATTCCCAGCCAGCTGGCTGCAATTGCTGTGATAGTCACCTCATTTGCAAGAAAACAGTGATTTGCCAGGATCTTCTGAACTTTGAAACATCAGCAGAGAGCAAAAAATTTTGCTTTAGTGGGCTCTGTGATGGCCCTGGGCCAATTTGACTATTGCACCTCAAATTCTGGAGGTTCTTTGTCAAATACGAAGTTTTCTTTTAGAAATGAACAAACAAATTCCTTCTCCCCTTTTTATTTGAGGATTGTTTTTTCTTTCTTTTAATATTTTTTTTAATTTTTTTTTGCTTATCTGGAATTTGGACCTTTATATTTAGCCAAGTTGGGGTGTGTGTGTATGTATATATATATATGTCAGGGTATACTTTATACATGTTGGATATTTTCTATTTCTGAATGAAATTTTCTTATCCTTTTATTTTGAGGAGTGTCTGGAAAGGGAGAGGAAGTGGGAGGGACAGGGCTGCAAGGCATATTTTGCTTTTAAATCACTGATTTCTTAAGAGATTTCCCCTGCCTTAAACTATGTTGGTGGAAAGTCATAGCAATCATTTACTCTCAGAGAAGTCTGACTCTTGGGACAAATCTCTGGAGTGCATCTGAGCTTTCCATCTATTGAATTCTCCTTGCTGAATATTGATACTGTTGTCTGGGTTACAGAGAGATTTGAGCTTACAAGTTACATTAGTTCTTTATTACATTGTCTTAGTTGGGGCTGTATTTAATTTGTTCTTGAAGCAGCTGAAGAACCCGAGTTCGAGTTGTAAAGCTGTGACAGTTCTCAGAGAAACAGGTTGTTCTCTCACTAGTAGTGACAGACTGTTGGAACCAGATGGGTAGCTGACATGCTCTGCTCTGGCACTGGGGCAAAACAATGCCTGGGAAGGGCCACAGTTCTGCTGGAGCTCAGGGTGTTCTGCATCCCCCAGAGATCAGCGATACATTCCGAGAGATTCAAGGTGCAGATGTAGGTCAGCCACTGTAGCAAACTGTAGCAGTCAATTTCGCAAGACTTGCCTCTAGATGAAATCCAGAGATGTTGACATGTGACTTCCTTTTGAGGTCTGGTCCATCCCTTCCTCTTGTCAGGCATTTTTGTATCTCAAAAATCCTGCCTGGGGACTGAAAGTGGTTTCTGATATTTAGTGTGTGCGTGCACAGTGAAGAAGGTAACTTACCTCACCATCACTGGTTTTGATGATGTGTTTTCCTGCTCAGTGGTCTGTAGCCAGACTAATGTAAGCACTTCTATTGCTTGGTCAGTCCTGTGTTGCTGTCAGTGTCTGCTGACCGGCCTCATTCGAGCATCCCCATAGCTATATGTGATCCTCAGCACAAGTAAGGGGGTATCTTTGCTGGTGTTGAATGCTTGAACAAGTCTCTTCCCATTTGTGCCTTTTGCAAAACTAACCCCTGTCAATAATTTATAAGCACTAGGAAGATCTCACCTAGAAAATTATGTATAATTCTAGTCAGCCATGTTCAAAGGAGAAGAATTGAAAATGGAACAAGACAGCCAGAGATGGGCTACCAAAATATCTGTGAAAAAGAGATTCCCTCTCATGAGAGGAGACTAAAACCTTGTAAAACTGATGGAAGGGATGACAGAGATGGGAAGTGCTTGTTCTCTACAGATGCATTAAGGTCACAAATACTAGGGAGGGAGAAGAGCTTTTGAAAACAGAGGGCAGTGTTGGTTCAGAAACAATCAGCTGTTAGCTATTTAGTGAATGAGTTGAAGGTAAAAGGGGTGAAGGGCTTCTGTACAGGTCACTGAGGCCACGTATTTTTCTTCTCAAAGGTGCTATGAAGGAAACGTAGCATTTTATGAATAGAAGGTAGTTGCTGTTGATACTTTTGGAAAGTTTGGCACACAGGAGGTCTATACCATTTGTGTGTTCCTAAACAAAAGCTGTGGGACACTTTTTGTAGATTTCTGGGCGCTGTATTTTTCTAGGATGGATTTGAATGGCAATGGTCCATTCCTGTAAGAGTTTTCTTCTGACCATACTCTTATTGTGTGCATGTGCAACTCTTGTGTGTAAACAGGTGCTGCATTTCACTCCAGAACAGGTTGTATTTTAACCTGTGGAAGGTGTAATTGGTGCTTTTGGATAACTCTGCAAACCTACTTGCAAGGTGGTTTGGGGTGAACATTTGTGGTTTGGAAACATAAGGAACAGGTGCTTGCTTCAGGAGATGGTGATAAAGATCAAATTAGTTCTACTTGTTGATAGTGCAAAATTATCTTTCCTTCAGAATAGAATGATATTTGGAAAAACTTTCTTGGACGTGCAGAAGGTGATCTGAGGTGTTTGCATTATTAGCCACCTCTGCAGAAGAACCTTTGATTTGTCTTTTAAGGAATAGGGCATGGTGTTTGCACTGACTTTGGATGCGAGCCCAGGTATTCTTTTCTTTTTCTCTTTGCAAAGAGCAGGTGGAAGGTGACAAGTAAATGATGACATTATTACTCTTGCACTTTAATAGTTTCCAAGGAACTTGCAAGTAAGTGAAAGCAACACATGAAATATTCATGGTTTGTCTTTGCTCTCATACAAAAGGTTGAACGCTTCCAGAGCTGGAATTTAGGGTACATGAAGCATATGGAACTAGCACCTGCAGCTTTGCCTGAAGGGCTAACGCTGACCTTTTTTTGGAGTCATAAATAAAATGTTGTGTTTTTTTCTTTTTTTTTTTTTTTTTTTTTTTTTTTCTTTTATCTCAATTGAAAAAAGTTTCCAGACTCACAACTCAGTCCCTTTGTCTTCTGGAGCAGACTTCCCTAATCTCTCTCCTCTACAGCCACTCTCCATGTTTGAAGGCAAAATAAGGTTTTGAAAGAAAATATTTCCCTTGTGCCTGCTTCCCCACACCCCACTGGTTATAGGACCACAACTAGAAGCATTTCTCTGTAAATGAACAGAAGAAAATAGACATTGCAACAGCAAAACTTCTACAACTAGTTATACCCAAGAGGAAACTCTCCCTTTCAGTGTAATGCCATAGATCTGGAAGCAGGAGGAGTGCCCAGCTTTACCCACAAGTTTCAGGTGCCCACTTCCCCTAAGGACCATTGTTCTTTCTTAGAGGGGTTTCTGGTTAAAGGCAACAAAAGTGTCTGTATTACCTCCCTGCTGTTTTCCCTTCAGGCCTTTCTCTGTTCCTGTCCTTGACTGGTATTAATTCAAGATCCTCCTGTTCCTAGTCAGCTGTAAATGCGAAGAGTGGGCAGGTGAGATCATGTGGGCTCTGATGGTGGGTGCTTACCTCTTGAAGGACCCTGTGTCCTGCTGCTCCTCAGTGCTGTCCCTGCCATGGATGGAGAAAGACTTGTGCCACAGATTGGAGCAGTAAATTCTTGCAGCGTTTCCCCATATATAATCCCCTGCAGGGAGTGAGCAGGGTGTGGTGATTTGATACACAGCTGGGATCTTGGCACTGTGGCCAGAGCACTGTAAGTGCTGAGTTAAGCCAAGGAGCGCTTTGGCCTGGCTTCTTGTCACTGCTGTTGATACCTGGAATATAAGAAAGCCAGAGATTTGCAGGTCTGTGATGCTGCTTTCTCTCCAGATAACTAGAAACCTAGTCTGGACTTTATCTGGAAGCTGGAGAGAGGTGCCTTCTAGTAGTAGGGTTTAGTGCAGAGCTGTTCTTGAGCTGGTTAGAGGGCCTAGGACTGAGGCGCAGCATTTACCTTCTCATCTGCGTAAGTCCAGCTGTGTACTGTATATTGCATGAGACAGGTGCTGCTCTTGTTGTGTCTGTCCCCACCCTCCCCCGCCGGTGTCTGTGCGGCAGCGCCGCCTGAGCGGCCACGTTCTCTTTTTTCGCGGCTCTTGGCCGGTACCGAGCAGCTCCGAGCAGCTCCTCCCAGCCCTGGGTGCCGCCTCCCCCTCGCCCCGCACTCAGCTCCGTAATTAGCAGCAATTAACAGCAGCATTCCAACCCTCGCAGCCGCCTCGCGCCAGTTCCCGCCTCACGCCGGGCCTGCGCGCTCCTGCGCTCTCTGTTTCCCCGCTCTCTCTCGGCTGCCCTGCCCCGGGAAAGGCCCTTCTGACCCCCTCAGTAATTAAAAGCCATTAAAATACAACCATAGAATCTTTGAGGTTGGAAAAGACCCTTGGGATCATCGAGTCCAATCCTCAACCCTGCTCTGCAAAGTTCACCCCTAAACAATATCCCCCAATGCTGTGTCTCAACGCCCTTTAAACACGTCCAGTGATGGGGATTCAACCACCTCCCTGGGCGATTGCCATGGTTTAGGGTCAGGGCACCCCCTAAATCTGCAGCAGAACGCTCTCTCCCCCTCCCCACCCAAAAAGGGAAAAAAGGAAATAAAGGAGAGAGACTTATCGATTAGGAAAGGAAACTAGAACAGCTTTACTAAGAAAAATGAATAGTAATAATAACAATAATAATAAAAGGTAAATATATACAAATATGTACAAAACCAGTATTGAACCCAACCCTCCGATGGTAAATACGTCCCCGTCCCCACTGATGCTGTGGAAGGGCCCAGCAGCAGACGGGAACCGGGAGCTGGATTCAGGGATGTGGCCCAGAACCTGGGGCCCAGCCAAGGCCTGAGCCGGGAGCTGAGACCGGGGCCGGAGGCCTCAGGGCAAAGCTGAAGCTGCCAAGGCCAAACCGAGCGAGGAAGAGTCCCGAAGACGAGAGAGCAGCTCGATCTCAGGGAAACGAAAGACAAAGGGCAAAATGGCGAAAGGGCCAAGAGAGAAGGGGCAAGAGAGCGAGACCCTCGTGATCCCTCAGCTTTATACGGAATATGACGTATGTGGGGTGGAATATCTCATTGGCTAATTTAGGGTCACTTGTCCTGGTTGCTCCTCCCTGAAGGTGCAGCCTTTACTTTTCTGCACACCCCAGTGTGGTACACAAAATCTATCAGTGTCTTTGGTTCTCATACCAATCCTTGGTACTAACTATAAACATGGAGCGTTATCACTGCTAGAAGCAGATTCTGTCAGGTAAACATACTGCTAACTTCAGACAGACTTAGCTGAAAAGTAAAAGTCGTAGAACAGAATTTCTGTTCTAACCCAAACCAGGAGAACGATCCATTCCAGTAGCTGTCTACTCTTGCTGTAATTTTTTTCCCCTGATATCTAGTCTAAACCTCCCCTGTTATAGTTTGGAACCATTCCCTCCCAAGAGGAACTCTTACCGCTGCCGCTGTCTCGCCGTCGCTGGCAGTGCTGGGCTCAGCCCTACAACTTGTTCTCTACCTGAAGAGTGGGCAGAGCATGTTGCAAACGTTGGTAATGCCCCTGGGAGCTACCTTGACTTGGGTTGGGGAAATTGCTAGCGCTGCCAACTGGTTGGGCTTGCTGGAGAGGGGCCGGTTTACGGAATGTCAGGGAAGTGCAGCAGAACTTTGGGGCTGATGTAATGAAACTAATGCAGGAGCCAGCACCAACGGCCTGTTATTTAACCAGCACTAGCATCCAGCTATGATTGAGTGTAATGACCGAAAGTATGATTCCATAGATTTGGGTATTGTTTGGTTTACTTAAAAATAATGAATACATTGGTTTTCAGGAAGATGAGTTCTTAACCAGAGAGTATCTACACTACTGGTGAAGCCTGGATTTCTCCTACATATTTTTACACAGAATCACAGAATTGTTGAGGCTGGAAAAGACCTCTGAGATCGAGTCCAGCCTATGACCTAACACCACGACATCAACTAAATCATGCCACTAAGTGCAGCATCCAATCTTTTCTTAAACGCCTTCAGGGATGGTGACTCCACCACCCCCCCCAGGCAGTCCATTCTAGTATTTTATCATCCTTTCTGTGAGGAAGTGCTTCCTAATGTCCAACCTAAACCTCCCCTGGCACAGCTTCAGGCCATGCCCTCTTTTTCTGTCACTAGTTGCCTCAGAGAAGAGTCCACCCCCACCTGACTACACCTTCCCTTCAGGTAGTTGTAGAGAGTGATAAGGTCTGCCCTGAGGCTCCTCTTCTCCAGGCTAAACAATCCCAATGACTTTACTGTCATTAGTTGTTAGTTAGTTTGGAGAATTTAACACCAAGTTGTTCTTTGGATAGTGGCATATCAACAGAGAAAAAAACTGACTGTCCCATTCTTGGTACTTCTCTGTTTTGGCATTACTAGTGCTCTCCAAAGGTTTCAACCACCCACTTACCTTTTCCATGCTCTGTTGGGGTTAAAGGAGATCAGTAATAATGAAAATTGAATATTCAGAAGTAAAATTAAGAGTGAAGTGAGGACAGAACAAATAAAAGAGCAGTAGGCGGTCAGACAGTACATCCAGTTAATGCAATATGAGAGAGAGAGAGAGGGGAGCAATGATACAGAAACACTCTCTATCTGTGAAACTTTCCTAAATGTAGTTGTGTGGCCTGTGTTTTTTCCTGTGTTGAAGAACTGAGCAGTGATGGTGACTGACATAAGTAGCTGAGCTGCTACTGGTGGATATGCCAAGGAAATAATCATAGCCAGGAGTTGCAGAGGTTTGCAGATATTCCTCATCACTTCAGCTGTCAGCAGTTCTGGCATTTTATAATCCCACCTCCCTTATTAATCTCTGCTGCAAATGATTGATTTTTTTTTTTTCTTTCTCTTGCATGCATGTGCGTGCTCTCTAGTAATGCTCCATCACGCCTACCCTGTCATCCTGTGCTGCACAACACTGGAGATGACATTTGCAAAGTGTCAGCAATCCAGCAGCTTGGAAAGGCCAGTCTGCTCTGTTGAGAGTGGATCTCAGCACTTAAATGCTATCGTTACAGCCTGCTCAGCAAGCCTGGCCTTGGAAAGTTATCCTGAGAACTGATAAAGGATAAGCCCAAAGAGAGGAATGAATCGGTAGAGTATTTGTAATAGGTGGAAGCTGAAGCAAAGAGAAACCAACAGTGGTGTGAATAATGTGGATCAACAGAAGGCAGTTTCTAAATGACTTTTTTTTTTTCTTTTTTCCAATTATGTATCCTACAATAGGAACACAAAGGATGCTTTGCAAGGGAACTGCTGAGTTTTAGGTCTTTTGTAATCTGAGAATTTATAGGTGCTGATACAGGTTAATGCCTTGCTGTTGAGAGCTGTTAGCACAGGAAGGTGGTAGGAGGGCTGGACTCTAAGCTTAAGACAGCTTGAATTTGTCCTGAGAAGAGGTGCCACTTGTACACACTTCTGGTACAAGAAGCTGGTCCTTCCAGCAAAAGAGATCTCTGTTTCTAATTCCTCTATTTGGTTGAATTCTGGTCTGTATGACCAAGTAGTGTTGTTCATGGTACTGAGAACTTTTTCACTTGCTGATTTCTACCTATGTTTTCTTATCACTGAATGTAGGTTCTCCAAGAAAGCCCTATGAACACTTTTTCTGTGGCTGATGAACAAACACTGAAGACTCATCCCCTCCTTCCATCCCTTTTTGTATGCAGCTACATATGTTTCTGGGGGCAGGGCGGATTTGTCATTGAATTATTTCCATTGCTTAATAACAGACTCATGCTCTGATGTCTTCTAAGAGAATTTTCAGTGTCTGTTTTCTTTGCATAATTTGAAATGCTCTGCTTTTTTACTGACTTTCAGCAGTGTCTGACCTATAAACGCATGGCAATATCTGTGGATGCTAGCAAGTTGTGTGGTGAAGATGGGAAAGAGGAGGAGGTTGTGCAGTGTGGGAGTATGGTTACACTGAACAAATATGATCAAAGAGGCTTTATTAAGGTGTGAGCAATCTCATGCTGCCATCTTTTGTAGTCAGTCATGACAGCTGGTTTGGCTGCTACATTCTCTTCTCTTCACCCCTCCAATCTTAGGGAAATGAGCTGCATGGCACCCATGTTCCCCTGCAGTGTGCTCTTGAGTATTTTTCTGGCTTTGTAGTTGCATAGCACTTTGGGCATCTCGCAGAGGGCTTTCACCCTTCCAGTATACCAGTGGGGTCAGTGGATATCTCTTTTTTTGCTAGGAATCAGGTCATGTTTAATGACTTGTTTGGGATCAGACTGAAGAGTTTGGACTGGAACTGAAAACTGCTCTCTCAAACAGAAAGGGCTGTGAGACATTCATTGCTGTCCTCATTTTCATGTTTAAACTTGTTTGAAAATAATTACCAACGTCTCTATTACCCCAGTAGCAGTAAAAATATTGTACCCTGGCTCCTGCCTGGCGCTTTCTATCTCTCTACAGGTGTCCAACACCAGCTGTTATGTGTCATGATAGCTGTGTTACAGATGAGGAGGCTCTGTGACAGAAAGATTAAATGTCTTACTGGTATATGCACAGAGAAGTGAAAAATCAGAAATGGGGCAAACTGCCAGATTTCCTGATCTGAAACCTATAGAAAAGAGCATGTGAGGAGCTGATCTGTTGAGGTATGCTTGATTCCTTCCAAACTCCCCCAGATAAACATCTCTAGTATTCCGTTAGATTCTTCTAATGGTGTGTGTTTTCTGCCAGTATAAATTGTCAGTACTTCACCAGCTCTGTGCATGGTGGCACTTTTTGTGATGTCTGTCTTAATGGGTTTGACATGGACTGTTTTATCTTGGTTACTGCTTGGTTGCTTGTGAGGAGATCACAGGAGAGAATCATTGGGCTTGTCCTCTTAGCTATGTTGCCACCTGTCCTCCATTCTTTCTTTGTCTGGAAGCAGATTTTTCCTAATAGTGTAAGTTGTTACTAATTCACATGGTACCAGGACAGTGTAGTGTCCTTCCTCCCTTTATCAGGGAAAACCAACTGATAATGCAATGACATCCATCTAGCGTAATCTTAAGCTGACTAAATCTCATATTAGTGCCCATGAAGTAGGCTGTACTTGCATTTATCAGCAGTAGGTGTTTGGCTCTGGTGCTGCAGTGTGCGAGTGCTCCACAAACTAACAATACTTAGGAGTCTTGCAAAGCAGGACGTCTTTCACAGTTTACCAGCGGCTTGGCCAGTAAAACTAGGAAAACTGTGCCAGGCTGTATCTCCGTATGCCTGGGAGAAGGATGTGTACAGTTCTGCCTGAACTGCCACGAAGCCCAGGGCTGGCAATGGGTGAGGAGAGATCTCAAGTGAGGAGCGATGACTAAGCTGTGTAGGGAGCTGACCCAGAGAACAGAGGGCAACAGACAGCTTCAGGGCAAGGGGAGTGGATGCTTCTTCACTTGTGCCTGTCTTTTCACTACTGCTATTAATTTCCCCATGTACTAAATGATTTACTCAGCTACCTTTTTTTTAAGAACCAATTAATTGCTTAATTTCCCTTTTCTTGGCTCTTCTGTTGCATTGGGGCACAGCAGGGAGGCTGTATGTGGAGGAAATGTCTGCTCTATTGGTTATTTCTAGGGAATTAAGGACCCGAACAGCAGCTAATCAGTGTTTTAGCTGTAGTTTTCAATATTCTCTCAGCGTTAATGTTGATAATAGATAGCTGACCCAATTAAAACAAAAAATTATCAAAGCGTGTTTGAAGTGCCCTTAGGTAATTCCACATGCATTTGTTGGAGAGTAGCTAGGAAAACAAAATTTGACCTTCTGCAGAACAAAATCATGTTACAGAGAAGGTTGGAGACAGTTGGAGAGTAGGAAGTAAAAGTTGATGTTAATAAGTCGTGACAGAGATTTGGCTGTACTGGATCATTTTACCTGTTAAATGCAGTATCCTGCTTATGGCACTGAGCAATAAATGAGTGTTATGTTTGAGTCATATAATCCTCTATGTTAGCTCTTCAGTGAAAGTAGTAGGTATCTTTCTGACCCTGAAGGCAGCCAATTCGCATTCTGAAGCATGAGATTTGATTACTGTTATCTTAGCTGCTGCAGTTATTGACAGTAAAATTAACCAGCTCTTTTCAAAGCCTGGACTTGTTCTGAATATACTGACCATTTAATGGGGTCACCTTTCACTGATGTGTGAGGCAGTGGCATCAAAAGTAGGTAGAAGATTGGATTTCTGCTGAAATCTTCACTCAGACGTGATTTCCCAAACACTTGGCGAAGCTGGGCATTGAATTCGTGTGTATTCTTTTTGCGGTCACGTGAGAAAAGTGGCTGATTGTATATGACAGAAAAACATCGAACACCACGTCAGTATTTGCTCATGCACTTGGCATGTGTGTTGTTGTGATAGTGACATGCCCACAGGCAGTAAAGTTGCTGTGTAAAATAAGGCTCCTCCAATTTAACATAGAAATACCAATATCAAAGTTGAGAGGTTCCTGCTTTGATACTGTGTGTTAAACTGGGTTCAGGCTAATTATTGTCTAAGAGGGTGCAGACAAAGTACCAGATAAAAGCAGGAGAAAGCAGTGGCAATTAGGAGAAGGGAGATAAACATTTTGAAGTCAGCAGTGAATTTTGATGCTGAAGATTAACCTCTTTTGGATCTGATGTCTAGGCTGTGTTTTAGCTCATGTGTCTTGACTGTGTTCTTAAGACACAAATAGACCTATCTGAAATACTGTGTATTCTGGTGAACCCTGTGCTTACTATATATATCTTGTGGCACTTAGGTGCCATTAGGTATACTTTTAAACTCTGAAAGACTAAGAGGGACTATCTTGTTACTTGACTGGCCTTGATGTCACATCAACAGGCATGAAACGTGCCATGGTTGTCAGCAGTGGGCTCTTGTTACTGGTCTGACTTGAACATGGACAATTGTTTGTACCACATCAGATCAAAGAGACAAACTTCAATTGGATGGCACAGTCATCTTTGGTCTATCAAGTTCTTGGAGTGTCAGAGCTTTGTAAAACTGCATCTGTCTACCTCAGAAGAAGGAGAAAGAAAAACAGGAGACTAAGAGGTTCTTGACCTTACAAGCTGGTGGCTGAATTTGAA
>WEIS01020754.1:23842-36615 GCA_013389965.1 Todus mexicanus | reverse complement strand
GTGCCGTGCCGTGCCGATGAGGGCAGGCCAGCTCGCGCTCGCGCTGAGTGGCACGCGCGGGAAGCGGAGGTGACAGCGATGCAGACGGCTTGAATTACTCCGGCTGCTCTGCCGAGCAAACGGCACAAATTGGATTATGTTGTGGAGTTTTCTGTGCGGGCAGCAGCGCCGTTTGAGTGGCATTTCCATATTCTGTCGAGCAACCCACATGCCCATAAAATCTGATAAGTTTTCTCAGTCATCACTTTGTGTATTTTTATGAGTCTATTAAAATGTGATTTACATTTTTTCAATTTTCCCCCCCACACACACCTTTTCCCTTCAATATGCCCAAGGGATGGGCGAATTGGATTGGAGGGAGCCCAGGACCATATGGCCAATTGGATTAGGCTCTCCTAAGTGTTCAGCACAAGGTAACGGGCGTTTTAAACCTGAAGCCCAAATTCTGGCTGCCTGTCTTGTCTGAATTGCCAAACAGCTCCATTTTTTAAGGTTCTTTCAGAGTGCTGAAGCCGACGACACAGTGACAAGGATGCCCAAGGTCTGTCCTGACCCTCAGGACACCGATACAGTGCTGAGGATCTTGCTCTGCTCTGAGCTTTGAGGGCCAGTCAAAGTGCGTAGCCCCAGCTCTGGAGTCCTCAGCCCCCTCCCCCCCCCCCGCCTCCTTCCTCCAGCTCTGAAATTAATTACCAGTTAATCATCGTTCAAATGCAATATTTTTAGTCGGAAGTAATGGCTTCTTTTGGAGATGACAGAAGCGTACGTTGTGCTTCCCATATTTCTGCTTGCTCAGGGCAGATGCTGCAGCATTCCCAGCACAGGAGCACAAAGGAGCCGCAAGTCCTGCTGGATGAAAATTTGCTTTCAAATTTGAGAGAATATTTCTAGAAATTCCTTTCTCTGCTATTTGCTCAGTTCTGCTAACAACAGGTCGCTGGCCGGGTTCAAGGACAGATGAGCAAGTGTGTCTCTGAGCAGCCTCTGCAATTCTCTTTTCTCTGGAGAGACAGAGGGAGATTAATAGAAAAAGCGGCAGCAGGAGGATTTGTCAAGAAAAATAATCATTTTCAGATCAAGGAGGCTCGCTACCTGGATAGTGAGTGAATGGCAGGAGCAAAAGGACTCCTGAGCCTGCCCCTTGTCACTGAAAGAAGCAAATTAAGGCAATTGCAGTCAAACGCAAAACCAATATTTGGCTTTTTTCCTTCCTCAGTCGCTCTTCTCGTCGCCGAGACCCTCTTGGCTCACCCTGCCTGGTGCCAGGAGCTATTCTGCAGCCCCGTTCTGCACGTCCAGGGCAGGCAGCACCATTCGCTCCGAGTTGCACGGAGCAGCGCTGAGGCGCCGCACACTGAGCGCTCCACGGGCTGCTGCTGCCATCTACGGAGAGCCAGTCCAGTGGCCACGGGGATGGGGAGACTGGGCAGGGACAGCGGGGACTGGGCAGGGATAGTGAGGGCCAGCACGGCTGGAGGGGACACCCATCTGCGTGGCAGTGAACGTGCTGTGGGAACGAGCGACGGGATTAGTTGTGCATCGTTGTTGGGAGCAGAGGACGGGTGGGAGCAGGAGGTGGTGCTGCAGCCCCAAACTAACACCTTCCAGCCCAGAATCTTGGCCAGAGCCTCTGGGCATCACCTGCCTGGGGCTGCAGCCCAGCGCTACATCTACCACAGCAGAGCTGGGCAGGTCTCGGCTCCCTGGCATCCTGTTCCTCCTCCAGGAGCTGGTGGCAAATTTCGCAGGTGCCTGTGAGGGCCATAACCGGGCTGGCAACTTCTGGTAGGAGGAGACGACGGCTGGTAACACGTGTGAGCGGCACCGTGCCCCTGGCGAGCGGGGAAAGTGTGTGGCTTAAAAGCTCCTCTGAGCTCTGCTGTTGGCAGCTGCCATGACTCGCAGCACTCTGGAGGCTGCGGCGGTGCGAAGTGCAATGGTGAGGAAGCAGCTGCTTGGCGAGAGGTGGCCGGGGCTCACACATGGCACTGGGGTACCGGGGCACCAGGGTGCAGCGCAGGGTGGGATGGGCACAGCCCCAGCCCCTGCAAATGGGCAGCACCCAGGGAGATGCCCAGTGAAGGTTTTCCTGCCCAGAGGCCTGAGCTTTGCGAGCCGCATTCCCCTTCTCCCCGTGGGCAAAGGAGCAGCTCACACTGCAAAAATCAGCCGGGTTGGCTTCACACCTCCCTTGGCACACCAGGCGGCCGCAGTTTGTTTGTTTTCAGTCTCAAATAGCCTCTGTATCCCCTGACAGCTTTCTGCTTGTAAATAATCGAGTATCACATTCCCTCTGTGGAAAACAGGGTCGACAAAAACCTGAAATCCACCTTCTTCTTTCTTTTTTTTTTTTCCTCTTTCCTTTTTTTGCAGCTGTGCTGCAATTTCAATTAACATACGGCGCGACCTGCCCCCGGGGAGCGGTGGCGAGAAGATGAGGAATAGAGGAAGTGTGGCAGGTAATGAAAGACACGTACTCATTTCTGCTCCAGCAGATAGTGCAAGTGCCCATTAAATGCTAAAATTAATTGTTTAAATTGTTCTGAACAGCATTTACGAAAATCGCCTTGTCAGTGCAGCTGGGCATTTGGTTTCAAAAGCGTTCGCGGCGTTATCTGCATCTTAACGGTTTCGCAGCAAGCTTCTTCACGACAAACTAATTTGTTCGACACACATTTATTTTCTCCCTGCACAACGCTTAGAAATATACGTGGCGAAAATGCAGATAATTTTTTCCCCCTCTTGTTTTCATCTGTTCCACAGACAAATTGCTTCCGCGCTCGGTGGCACCCCCAGTGAAGGAACATCCCCAGGCCCTCACCTTGCATCACTCCCGCCAGCAGCCGGACCAGCTGGGCCTGAAAATGCCACTGAAAACGCTCCTGGTGCAGCCTTTTGAGGGCAGGGCCAGCACCCGGGGACAGGGCGCACCCAGAGCCAGGAGGGCGGATGTGCTCCCAGTGCCCCCAGTCTGCCCAGTGCTCCATCACTGCTCAGCCAAGCTCCTCTCTCATCCTGCTCAGGCTGCGATGGAAAACATCTGGGCTGGAAGCGAGACAAAAATCGATCGTCAGCCCATTTCAGAGGGCAACTGCTGCCGTAATGAGATAAAATTTTGCCTGTGCGATGGAAGATTAAATAGTCCCTGGGGGGTGGCTGCTGCTCCCAGCAGGGACCCATCCCCTGGGCACTGGGGCCATCGTGACCGAAGCCTCCAGGACCAGGGGGCAGACACTGGAGGCTCCACGGGCAGGACAACAGGAGAGAGAGGGACAACTCTCCCTGACCCCATCCCATCCTCTTCAGCAGCATTAGCACCATTCTCAGTGCGGCTTTGCCAGCCCGTGCTGGAGGGTCCCAGCTCCCAACCCATGTGTATCTGGAGGGGCTCCCCCATGTCCCTGCCTCTCGCCCAGCCCATTCCCTGGCCTGCTCAGCACCCCCAGCTCCTCCAGCTCACGCAGCGATGCAGGACTGGACCCTCAGCTTGGGAGGGCTCAGGAAAGGGGCAGGGACCTCCCAGCACCATGCGCTGAACCCACGTGGCTCTTCCTTAACCTCATCTCCAATGGGCTGACTTTGGGAATAGAGCTCTGGCCCACGCAGAGCTTCACAGGAAGGATTTATCCTTTATCCCGCTTGGAGGAGGCTGCTGAGCTCTCCTCTCGCAGGTGTCTTGTGCTGGAGCTATTTACCTGCGGCGCCAACGCAGCCATCTCGGGGGCGAGACATGAAATCACTTATGTGACTATGAATATTGTATGGCTGCTTAGAAATTAAAATGAATTTTGAGTCGTGTAGCATTTATATGCACTCCTAATTTATATTTGAACAGGAGAAGAACTATTTTCTGTCTCGAAATCCAAGCTTAATTTTTATCTTTATTATCTTTAGAGCTTAGTGAATAATTAATTCCTTTTCTTACAAGTTTTTGTTGGGTTTGAAGAAAAATTAATTCAGCCAAGGCCCTCGCTTTGTTATCGTTATCTTTGCAGGAGGCTGTGGAGGTCCCAGAGCAGCTGAGGGGTCCCGCTGGGGCTGCAAAATGAGGCGGATTCAGGGATCAAGAGCCTCATCCTCGGAGCAGAGGAGCCAGGGGAGGGGAGCAGCAGCTCCGCACGGGGCCGGGGGGGCTCGCTGGGGCTCAGTGGGGTGGGAGACCCCTGGCTCTCTGCCCACGAAGGGTCCGTCACCTCCCACTGCCAGGTTATCTCAGCGAGAGGGATTCTTCTACCCACCCCGAGCCCCCAGGCAGCGGTTTCCACTCTCATTACGTACCAGGGCTTCAGCAGATGCTAATTCAGTCCTATTTTTCATGCTGATACATGCACAAAAAATTTTCTACCACTGCTCAGGCAGAAAGACTTTGAGGCCATTAATTGAAAATTAATCGGGGAAAATATGTGTGTGCTCTCCAGGCAGGCGTGCAGGGCAAATGGAAGGGGCTCGATTAGAGAGAGAAATTGGGCTCATCTTTTTTTATAGCCTTAGGTGCATCCGCAGGCAGAGAGCAATCCCCGGCGAGGCGCTGCCCACCGGCCGGCCCTCGGGAGCCGCGCGGCTTCGCGGTGGCCAAAGGGTTCATGCTGCAGCCAGGAGCAGCCGGGGTGTTGGGGTGTCTGGGGTGAGCTCGGAGCTGACTCTTGGGCACCTCCCCACTCGAGGTGTTGGCACACGCGCTGCGGAGCTCAAGCACTGACAGCAGGAGGAGGATTATGTTTAAACAGAACGATTTTCAAAGTTTTTCTAAGAGCTTCGGAGTCTTTTTAAACAATTTTATCTCTTAATTCAAAAGTCTGTTTGAGTAACGCACAACGAGATCAGTGTGGAAGGGCTGGGAGATCATCCTCCCAACCCGCACAGGGTGGCAACTCCTCCCCGTTCAACTCAATTATCCCAAGCTCGGTCTTGGGGAAGGAGCTGCCGTGAGGTTTGTGCCAGCTCTGGGCTGATGAGTTCATAACGTCGCCTCCCGCCCTCGACTCGCCGGGGATCCTGCGATTGCTCCTGCGGAATTCCCTGGGCTGGGCTGCGGGTTCTGCTGCTGCTGGAGCTCAGCAGGGCCGGGGCTTCCCGCAAAGAAATGAACAGAAAACACCAAATAAGTAAGAGAAATGTAAATAAACAAATTAGGCCAGTGTAAACAGCCGAGCAATGTAACCAGGCTAAGGAAACAATGTAACCACACTAAGGAAACAATGTAACCAGACTGGCTGAATAATGTCCACAACCAACTGAACAAAGGCAATAAACGATTGAATGAAGGGCCAGGCTGTAAATTTCTGCTTGCAGAGCAGCTCTGGCTGGGAAGGGGCAGCCCAAGCCCAGGGCCCCTCACAGGCTCCCAAGGAAGCGACAGCGGCTTGGGGAGAGCTCACGGACTGTCCGTTCAGTCGGTCGCCTCAAAACTCTGCTCTTTGGGGGTGCCTTAAAATCCCATTTTTCAAGCAATATTAATTTCAGCTCAACCTGTGCTTATTTCTCTGCCTTCAGGAGGGCCACAAGCTGGAGTCGGCTCGGAGGTGATGGGAATGTTTGTGCTGCCCACGTTTTACTGCCGGCTCCCACGGGACTCCCCGAGCTGCAGGGGAGGGGACGGGCGTTGAGCTTTAGTTAATAATAGTAGTTAATAAATATTGTGCGTGTTTCACCTTCTCCTGGCCCTTCCTGATTGCACCTCTCACCCTCCCGCATTCCCCGGCTCCTCTGACACCAGCAGCTCGCGAGATGGGTAAATCCTGTCTCCTGCTGCACAAACTGGCGCAGCTCTGGCAGCGATGGAGGGTGGCACACGGTGCTGGTGGCCGGACCCTCACTGGCAGCACGGGGAACTCCCTCATCACCATACGTGGATCCCGGCCCCTGCCGCGCCGGCGCACACGGTGTTGGGAACCCACTGACAACCCCTGTAATCCCTCCTTAAGCACCTCGGTAATGAGAGGATTAGCCGGGGCTCCTCCGCTCACCAGCCGCGGCGGCTAAGCCTGAGAAATCCCGTCCTGCTGGCACGAATTCTGGTGTCTCCCCGCTGAGAGGCTTTGCTCATCCTCCTCTCCCGTGCGAGGATTCTCCACTGGACCCTGCTGTGCTCCAGGCCCAGGATGTGCCAAGCCTGAGCCTGTGGTGATCAGCAGCCTCACATTTGCCAGGCTCTCGTTGAGGCCTGTGGGGTGGTGGCAGCCAGGGGCCTGTCCACAGACCGTCCACAGACTAACCCTTCCAGCTGGGAACTGCCACCCCTCTGGCGAAGTCCCTGGCACCAGGTCCCCAGTGGGATGTCCCTGGGACACGTCTCCAGCACCATCCCTGGGGCACATCTGGGCCATGCAGCCCTTGCCGCAGCCTCTGCACCAGGACAGCCCCTTACCCAGGCCCCAGCTCCCAGGAGGGGAGTGAAGGGCACAGCCTGGCCGGGCACCTGCTGCTCGCCTGACACGAGGGAATTGATTTTGGATTGTGTTCTGTGCAGCAGGCACTATAACAATCAGATATATTTCACTGGTGGGACTCAGCGCAGAGCTCTATTATTCATACTCTGGCGTTAAGTTATAGCCGGTGTTGTGTCAAATGTACCAATTCCAGCAGCTCTAATGGAGTTGGCCTCTGCACCCCTCTCCAAGTGGCAGCTGATATTTTCTGCCCACATCAGTTGTCTCTACGAGGGAAAAATACCAAGTGCTCCCTGCGGCCATCGCTCCAGAGCGTGTTATGGGGAGAGGAGGATTCCTGGAGATGCCGCATGTGCCCACGTGCACGTGGCCGAGCACGTGTAGCTGCTGGCTCAGCCAACACCCAGCAGTCCCATTATGGTGACCCACCATCACTGTGGGGCACCGCTCGCCTCTAACAACCGCTCACTCATCGACGTTTTCCACATGTGCCTGGTGCTGCAGCTGCCACCAGTCAAACACCCAAATGAGTGGGAGGAGAAACCCTTTAAATTCTGCCTCTGAGGAGCACAAGGTTCCTCCTGAGTGGCTCTTTGCTGTCTCCTCTTCCTCCTGCCCTGGTGAGGCTGCAGAGCTGGGTGAGTGTTGAGCGCTGGGCCTGGCAATGTGGGGAGGGAACGGTTCCTGGGGTCTTTTTTGCTCCGTGAAGAGGCAGCAGGGCTGGGAGGGCTCTTTGCCCAGAGCCTCTGCCCTTCCACGTCTTCCAGCCCTAACAGGAGGGACCTGAACTCTGTTCTGTAGACACGGGAGCGAGTTTGGAAGGAGATGTCCCTGGCAGGTGTTCTGGAGAATCTCTGACCTGAAGGACCAGCCATGTCCAGAAATGTCTGTCTGGAAACTTGGCCAGAGGAGCTGTCACAGGGAGTGGGAACACGGTGTGTGGGTGACCCTCACTGCTGCGTCTGGGGCCACTCTGGTTGGGCTGGCTAAACTGGACCTGCTGGTCACTGAGCAGTGGCTCCAGCATCATGTAGGACCAAGACACAGTTCCAGGTTCTCTGGAAGGGGCAGGTCCTGGCCATGCTTCGATGCTCCCACTGCAGCAGGGCAGGGACTCTGGGGATGCTCAGTCTGTCCCCTGAGCTCAGCCTTTGGTCCATAATTGAATCAGATGTTTTAGAAGAAGCTTTGATCCCTCAGAAAACAAGATCCTTCTGCTCCCATCCCATGGCACCTGTAAACAATTGGCCATCTGCCCACCTCCTAATTTTTGTAACTAATTACCTCGTTATCTCGCATCAGGCCAGTAGCCAGCGTGGCACTAAATGATTAATCCACTGCACACAGCAATGCAAAGCTGCATCCTTCATTCACCACCACAATGATCCTGGTTGCCCTCTTGCTATTTAGCTTAATGAAACGGTGAGGAAGCAGGAGACGTGAATCAGTGTGTGGTGCTGGGCAAGGAGCTGGGAAGGCAGCGGAGCAGGAGGGCTGGGGCACGAGACCTGTCTTTGAGGAATAGGTAATAAAGATTTAATACATGGGAGCCTCAGCTTGGCTTGTAAATTCCTCTGACCCTCTTTCTGCATGACCAGCACAGCCTGAGGCCCGCTCACACCTGCAGAAGGGGGTTTTAAACCTCAAGATCTTGACCCAAGGCAGTTTCCAGCAGATGAAGGGACTTTCCTTTGCTTTCCACATGTTTTCTCCCTGTGGCTTCTCCAAGCAGCTGGGAAAAACCCAGCTGTGGGGGCTCGGGCTGCATGGTGTGCCGCTGGCTGCTGAGGGAGCGGCTGTGCCAGCCCCCAACCCTCTCCAGGGATGTCCTGCAGCTCTCACACCCAGGGGAGAAGGCTTCCTCCTGGGGTCGGTCCCCAAAAACCAGATCAGAGGGAGGAGGGGGGGCTGCTGAGGCTGGGTGCTGCAATGACCCGTCACCTGCATGGCTTTGGGAAGTGCTGCTGGCCCTGCCGGTGGCACCGCAGGACGTGGGCAGCTCTCGCGGCTTGGTAAGCGCTGACATCATTAGTGCCTTGATGACGCTGCACTAATTGCATTATGTGGATGATAAGACAGGATTAGTGCTCTGCCGGGCGGCAGCGCTGGAGCAGCAGCTCCGCTCCCCGGCGAGGGCGCGAGTCCCGCTGCTCGGCTATCGGCTCCGTGCACATGGCCCATCATGGGCTGTGTGCGCTCAGCCAGTAAATTAAATCGAAGTGGCTTCACCAGCACTAAGCCAGATGATACTCCAAAGAGTCGGAGCAGAGACACCAGGCTCACTCTCAAAACTAAAAATAGCCCAGTTTGTTACTCCTGAGTTTGTCCCATTGCACATTTCCAGCCCTCCGCAGGCGGGTGGCCCCGTCCCTTGGGAAGGCAGCAGCAGCCACTGGGGTGTTGCTGTTGGGGTGGAACTGGGCTGCTCGCAGGGAGGGAACACTGGGGCTGGGTGCTCTGGGGCAGGCAGGGGAGTGGGGCTCAGGGTGGCTCTGACCTGCCACAAGCTGGGTTCTCACCTCAGCCTTTTCTCCCCCTGAGCTTGGCTCCCAGCGGCACCCGGCTCCTCCTGCCAGCAAGGCCAGACAGGCACTTATAAATAATGAGGGACTCAGCGCTGACACCTTCTAATTCCCCAAATGATTAACTTTCAGCGGATTAGAGCGCGGATGGCTATTTAATTAACAGACATGTCAAGCTTGCTTATGAGTCATTAAAAAAACCCCACCCTAGTGATTGACTTGTTAATACGGAAGAAATCAATTACTTTTTTTTTTCCCTTCCTCCTCTGAAGTTTTTTACTTCAACCGAAAGGATGGAGGAAGAAAGAGAGGTGGGGTTCAGCTGAGCTGTGCTCTCAGCAGAGGAGGTGGCAGGAGCAGCTTCCTGGGGGGCAGCCACTGTCCCAGGGAGCAGCAGCGGATGGGAGCAGCCCCTCGATGTTGGGGACAACCCAGGAGGGGTTAAACGCTGCTCTTATAGCGCTTATAAATTGCTGTCTGTGGAGCCTGACTTTACGCACAGGAACTCTGATTGCTCAAATAGTAGATTGCCTCTTGACATTAATTACTATGTAAATCTGGCAGATTAACATTGTCAGATGACGAGGGGCAAGTTTCACTCACAGGCTCCCGGGAGCTCGGCTCTTGCACAAGTTGCCATAGTAATTTTTTTCCTTTTGGAAAAAAAGAAAGATAATAAAGTAAAACTGAACCGAACCAGCACATCCTGGTGCTGCCACCCAGGCGCTGGTGTTTTCCCTGCTGTCCCCCTTGCTCAGAGTGTGTTAGAGCAGAAAATGAAGTTGTATTTTTGACCTGTTGGTGGATTTAAGGCTCTTCAAGTGCTTGTCTGGCTCATCTTGGCACTTGATGCCTCAATGCCCGTGATGGGGAGATCATCATGGCTCCTGTGCAGGGCACGGGCTGGTCCTGCTCCCTTGGCTTCAGTGGCCCCACTCGTGATCCGGGTTTAGGGCGATGGTGCCACGGAGCCCAGTGGGTGATAGAGCTGCCTCGGAGAGCGGAGCTGCAGCTGCCCCTCTGTGCCCGCATGAGGAGGAGGTTTGATTTTTGTTATCTCCTCCTCTGAAACCAAACAGTGAAAAGAAAAGAAAAAACCACCTCATTTTTCACTTGAGATTAAAGATGCATGAGCAGAATTGAGCAGGGCTGCTCACCATGAGTCAAGAGGCTTTGAAGGTGAGCGGCAGAGCTCACTAAATAAATTGATAAACTGCCTCAGATCTCTGGTCAGGAGCAGAACAGGGAGGCAGCTACAAAACCTGGGGCTGCTTTGAACTGCCCCCCTCGATACTCNAGGCTGCCAGACCTGGCCCCCTGGGCGATGCTCTGCAGCGGACTCCTGCTCTGTCCACGAGGTCTGAGAGATTATTTGCCAAACCCCATCAATTTGACTCTGTGTTTCTCGCTTCCAAAAGCCTCACCCCAGGGCAAGTCACCAGCGTTCCCTGGCTGGAACACCCTGCCTGGAGCTGAAGGTGCTGTGCAGCCGGGAGCTGCGATTCGGGTCTCGTCCTTCATGTAAGAAGATAATTATGCTCTGCTGGGATTTGCAAAATTCATAGCTATAAATTTCTCCCAGGGAAGAAGGCGCTGTAACTCATGAGGAATCAAATGCCAAAACGCCGCTGAGGAAAGGCCAGGAAGAGCTTTAATTGCCCCAATGAATCAGTGTCATCCTGGGTTTCCAGACATCGCTGCTTCTCCGCTCCCTGAATGCCAACCCCCCGCTCTGCACCCCTGTGCTGAGATGTTTGCTCTGCACCCTGGGGTGAAGAAGCAGCAGATGCAGGGTACACCCTGTACAGCACCCATCCGGCTGTGGCAGCATCGGGAGGGGATTGTGCTGAGGGATCCGAGCGCAGCCACAAGCCCCAGCTCAGCACGTGCTCCCCGGTGAGCGCCGGCGTTGCTCCTACTCACCATCAGCCTCCCGCCGCAGCACGCGGCCGCGTTGGCTCCCACCTACCTGGCGGTCAGGGTAAGGGTAGTTAACAACCTTTTTAAAAATTAACTCCCTGGGAACATGTTATTCCAGGATTCCAGCCATTAAGGGCTCTTTAATATTTATGAAATAATTAATAGATGCATCTGCGTTCTTTAATAACTCATTGAAAACTGCGCTACGAAATGCAAGCCGTTCGGAGGAGGCAACGGGCGCTGTGCTCTGGAGTAACCCAGAGCGTGGAGGGGCCGTTAATTATGTATTAAACACACACAGATATATTACACAAAGTTATGAAAAAATGAAGGCATTTCATTTAAGAAATAATGAGGAGAATTCTGCTTCCTGGAGACCTGCTTTAAAGAGCCCTGCTCCAAGGGTAAGCACTCACAGGGCGACCTGGCCGCGTTGTGGTGGGGGTTTGATTCCTGGGGTGTGTTCGGTGCTCCCCGAGGTGGGTGTTGGAAGCCTCCGCCGAGGCTGCTCAGTGCCGGCCGTGCTCACACAGGGAGGTTTTCGGGAGCTTTTCCGACAGCAGCTCCTCTCTGTTGGCACAAGATGCTCCACTACTCCAGGGACCCACGTGCAGCCGTCCCCACACATGGGCTGAGGGGCTCTGGAGCCGCAGCGCGTTGAGCTGGAGGCGCCGGCAGCGAGCTCACACACGTCCTTCTACCCAAACAATGATCTATATTTTCAATTTTCCGAAAGATTATGTTTTCACCTTAAAAGATGTTGCCTCCCGCTTTTTGACCTGAATAAAGTGAAGGATAATAGAATCCAGATGAAAAATATCTCTGTATTAATCTTACACAGGGAGAGCCTTCTCTGAGCTTCCGGATCTGAGCCTCTTGGAGTGGATGCGAGGCGCAATCAGATGGTCACCTCCACCGCAGCAATTTCCACTCCGCTTTAACAGGATTAAGTGCTGCCGTGGGCTGCGGGGGACGCCTGCCCCGATGGCTGTGGTGCTGCCAGAGCTCCAGGGAGTGTTTGTCCCGACACTCAGGTATCTGCGCGTGTGACCCTGCTGCCTCTGGCCATCCCAGCCTCTGGCCCCCAACACTGGGGGGTTGGTGGCTGAGCCAGATGATGCTGTGCTGAGCAGGATGATGCTGGGCTGAGCTGGGTGATGCTGTCTCAGCACTTGGATGGGGACTCTCCGAGCGGGTTTTGGGAGCAGAGCCAGCTGCCGGGAGCTCGCAGGAGCTGCCCTGTCCCCAGCTCAGCTGGGTTAGGTGTTATACGTTGTATGTTCTGAGGTTCCTCCTGCCACCTGCATTTTGAAGCATCTCCCGCCTGTCTCACCTGAGCAGAAGCATCCCCACCACACAGGCCGTGGTCCTGTCTCTGCTGTGACCCGCGGCGAGGGGCCCCTCGCACCCGCTGCAGCTGCCGTTCCCTGCCCAGGGCAGTGCCGGCTCCTCCAGCCCCAGAGCAGAGCCTGGCACAGCCACAGCTCCGGCCAGCACCGAGCGGCAGCCGCCGCCTTCAGCGGCTGGGAGATGCAGAAATTGGATTCAGAGGCAGCAAACGCAACTCCCCAGAATGGATGTACATTTTCATTATACTTATACTCTGAGTAATTGGTGGTAATACAAGAGATATGGGCAGTATCATTACAGACCAGGCTGTGCTGGAGATGTATTATCATCATCTGTCATTATCTGGGCTTCCTTGTGGCTGCTAAAATTGTAGAACATGATTTTAATAACCCTGGAAGGCAAGAATCATTTTTCTTTTGTCACTTAACAACTTGGCCTCATTCACTGATACCTTTAAATAAGAAGGGGGGGATTAATTTCTAGTGGAATAAATGCAGAGCTGGTTGTTTTCTTCTCCCTTCATTTGCAGAAGTGCCCCGGTGGAGGCTGAAAGCTTCTGAGGGAATCACAGCTAACAAGGGGAGGATGTTGG